>PVLA01011836.1:0-49503 GCA_004027455.1 Hydrochoerus hydrochaeris | reverse complement strand
AGCACAGACTGATAAAGAAGGTTTAAAGAAGGCTCTATTTAATAAAAGCAATTGAGCTAAGATTTTCACTCAAGCTGATTCAATACACCCTGAATTGGCAAACATACAGCATATAGTTTAATGAGTTTGGTTTTCCCTATGACTCTGGAAAACCTCTCTGTGCCTTCTTTCCTAGTCACAGTGAGGACACATACAGTTTTCTGGAGAGGCTAGGAGTGTGTAGCCCTAAGATTACGCTGCCTAGGTTCCAATGTCAATCATCAGTGATGTACTGCAGTGCTACCATGAGCAATCACTGAAGGGCTACCTCATAGCCAGCACCTCTAAAATTTGCCTGCTGCTGTCACAAGGGGCTCTGTTGAGGGGCAGATTTGTGCAGTTTCCCATCATGTGGCACTGACCTGGTTCAGGACCACCCAATTGGGATCAATTTGGGCATCTCCCTCAGGGTCCAGGACCACTGTCTGGTAGGCCTGAAGTCAGTCAGGATGATCTCTACATTCTCTGGGCAGACATCAATCTAGTCAATGACCTGATCCTGGTCAAAGTCAGTCTCACAGATGTCTCCCACCCCATCTCCTGAATTGAGGAAGGAAAGGAGTAGGACTTGATAACATCCATGCCATGCCCACCAGTCCTCAACAGAGCAAAGGGACCAAATAGTGGACAGAGGCAAAGCCCGAGCTCCCACCCTTATGACGTGCAGCAGTCACAGGAAAGGAGACTGTTTGAGATGGCCCCAGACCCCATCCTGGAGTACTCATGGTGGGTGACCAGGCCCTCACCACACCCAGGCTTCCTTCTATGTAAGATCAGTTTCAACAACTGCCTTCCAGTCAGTCCCCAGAAGTTCTAATCACGCACAGCTGGGATCACTACCTGGCAAATCATAAACCTGTACATCTACAGCATCTCCCAGACTATATACTGTATGCAAACCAGGGAGGTTACTATTGTCTTCAGAATCTCTCTGAGACCAAATTCTGGTGGGTCCTAGACTGCCTGGCCCATGACAGTTTTTTGCAGCTGACAGACATTTGAAATACTTGAATTCACGTCACCTTGATGAGCCCTTTCCAAGTGAACACAGTCCCTCTTATGAACTCACAGATGTCTCCCACCCCATCTACTGAATGGGCAGGAATTGGCATCAACTCAGTGCACGCATTTCCTGACACACATGTCCCCTGTAGCCATCTCAGTTTGTGGCCTCTGCCTTCACCATTTCTGCCATGCCCTTCTTTCTATGTGCTCCTCTCCTGGAATTTCCATTTGAAGGAGCAGCTGCAGCAATGCAGTGGCTCTCCAAATCTTGGGGGACTGAACTGCATGTAGCATGCAGCTGTTTTGCTCTGTGTGGTCTCAGTTGCAGATACTCAGAAATACACATAAGTTCTCACCAAGCTGGAGGCTGCTGTCCCCATCACATGTTGCCTGTCCAAAAATTTGCAGCTAAATGGAGAAGCCAGTTTGAAGCAGCAGCTACTGAGAAGTGGCAAAGCTACTGAGTGCCCAGTGCCAGGGAGAGACATGTACCCAGGCCTGGCCAGAAGAGGCCTGCTTACTGTTGCTATCCTCCTGGGCTGGGTTGGGGACCAGCTGGCAGTTGTCTGGTCCAGGGGGCATCAGGTCTGGGATGCCATCATTGTCATAATCATCACACTCATCACAAATTCCATCCTTATCTGTGTCCAGCTGGGTACTGTTGAACACAGTGGGGCAGTTCTCCGTGCTGTCTTGGTGGCCGTCTCCATCATTGCAGAGAAAGGATCACAATTCAGCAGGCAACAGGGCTATCAATTCTCAGAAAGGAAAATCTGTATTTTGCTGGTGTTTCTTGGGTTGTTGGGGGTGGTTTTTCATTTGTTTTCTAACCAGGCTTGTTTTCATCAACCCACAATGGATTAGTCCTTCAATAAGGCTCCTGTTGGGCCTCAGGGACAATGACTTCACTGCCCTAAACTCTTGAAATAATCTATCCATTTCTTACTCAAGAAGATAAGTCCATTTCTGTGATCTGTGTCAAGAGGCTCCTATTCATCCCAGGAGAATGTAGATGATTGAGAGGACACATGAAGGACAAAGTGAGAGACATTGGAGCCACTTCAGTGTGAATGCTGGCTCAGCTGTCCATGAATGGTGACCCCAGGCATGATATATAACCTCTGTTCTCAGGATACTCATCTTTCAGGGATAACACAACTGCCTTCATAGTTCTTGTGAAATGCACCACACACACTAGATATAGAACCAAAATGCAGTGTTTTCAACACACCAGCTGTAGGAATTCGGTTGTTCTGTGTGGAATGCAACAGATTTACACTTTGATCATAGTTAGAATGAATGGAAGACAATACATAAAACCCACTTCCTACAAAATGCCTTTACACTTCATGTGAAATACAAAGCAGCCACTTGAAACAGATACAAAACACAGTGTTTTGAAAACACATGCAGCTGGGATTCAGTTGATCTGTGAGGCACACAAGAGATTTACCCATTCATCATAGTTGACTGAATGGAAGCAAATACAGAAAAAATGCTCCTAAAAATGCCTTTATACTTCTTGTGAAATACACCACACACAACTGAAATAGATCCTAAATGCAGTGTTTTAAAAGTGCATGCAGAAGGAAATCAGGAGTTCTCACTGCTACACAACTGATTTAGATATTGATCATAATAATTACTAATGAAAGCCAATACAAAAACACACTTCCTACAAAGCGCTTTAAAACTTCTTGTGAAATACCCAGCACACAATTGAAACACAACCAAAATGCAGTGTTTTCAAAACAAATGCATTCAGAATTCAGTTGTTCTGTGTGCTACACAAGAGATTTACACATTCATCATAGTAAGAATGAATGGAACCCAATACATAAAACATGCTTCCTACAAAATGCCCTTATACTTCTTGTGAAATGCACAGCACACTCTTGAAATAGATCCAAAACGTCATGTTTTCAAAGTGCATGCAGCAGCAAATCAGTAGTTTTAACTGCTACACAAGTGATTTACACATTCATCTGCATAAGAACTAATGGAAACTAATGCACAAAACCAGCTTCTTACAAAATGCCTTATAATTCTTGTGAAACACAACACACACTTGAAAGAGAACCTAAACACAGGGTTTTGAACTAGCATGCAGCAGGAATTCAGTAGTTCTGTGTGCTGCACAAGCGGTTTACATATTCATCATAATAAGAATGAATGCAAGCCAATACATAAAACACACTTCCCACAAAATACCTTTATACTTGTTGTGAAATACAAAGCAGCCCCTTGAAATAGGTCCAAAATGCAGTGTTTTGAAAACATATGCAGTCGGAATTCAGTTTTTCTGTGTGCTACACAAGAGATTGGAACATTCATCATAGTAAGGATTAATGGAAGCCAATAAGTAAAAAACGTTTCCTACAAAATGCCTTCATAGTTCTTGTGGAATGCACCACAAACACTAGAAATAGAACCAAAATGCAGTGTTTTGAAAACAGCTACTGTAGGAATTCAGTGGTTCTGTGTGGTATGCATCAGATTTACACATTGATCATAGTTAGAATGAATGGAAGCCAATACTTTAAACACACTTCCTTCAAAATGCATTTACACTTCATGTGAAATACAAAGCTGGCACATGAAATAGATCCAAAACACAGTGTTTTGAAAACACATGCAGCTGGGATTCAGTTGTTCTGTGTGCCACACAAGAGATTTACCCATTCATCATAGTTGACTGAATGCACGCAAATACACAAAAAACACTTCCTAAAAAATGCCTTTATGCTTCTTGTGAAATACACCACACATAATTGAAATAGATTCTAAATGCAGTGTTTTGAAAGTGTATGCAGAAAGAAATCAGGAGTTTTACTGCTACACCACTGATGTACATATTGATCATAATATTAACTAATGGAAGCCAATAAAAAACCACACTTCCTACAAAATGCTTTAAAACTTCTTGTGAAATACCCAGCACACAATTGAAACAAAACCAAAACACAGTGTTTTCAAAACAAATGCATTCAGAATTGAGTTGTTCTGTGTGCTACACAAGAGATTTACACATCCATCATAGTAAGAATGAATGGAAGCCAATATATAAAACATGCTTCCTACAAAATGCCCTTATACTTCTTGTGAAATGCACAGCACGCTCTTGAAATAGAACCAAAACACAGGGTATTAAAAGTGCCTGCAGTAGGAATTCAGGAGTTCTGAATGCTACACAAGACATTAACTATTTCATCATAATAAGAATAATTGGAAGCCAATGCACAAAACCCACTTCTAATGAAATGCCTTTATCCTTCTAGGGAAACACAGCACACTCTTAAAATAGAACCAAAATGCAGAGTTTGGAAAAAACATGCAGTAGGAATTCGGTTCTTCTGTGTGCTACACCAAAGATTTACACATTCAGCATAATCAGAATGAATGGAAGCCAATATATACAACCCGCTTCCTACAAAATACCTTTATACTTCTTGGGAAATAGCCAGCACACACTTGAAATAGAACCCAAACACAGTGTTTTAAAAGTGCATGCAGCAGGAATTCAGTAGTACTCTCTGCCACATAAGTGATGTACACATTCATCATAATAAAATGAATGCTAGGCAATGCACACAACCCGCTTCCTACAAAATCCCTGATTACTTTTTGTGAAATACACTGCAAACACTTGAAATAGAACCAAAATGCAGTGTTTTGAAAATGCATGCAGAGGTCATGCATTTGTTCTGTGTGTTACACAAGACATTTACACGTTCATCATAATAAGAATGAATGGGAACCAAGGCACAAAACCTGCTTCCAACAAAATATATTTATGCTTTTGTGAAACACAGCACACACTTGAAATAGAAACAAAATGCAGTATTTTGAAAACACATGCAGTAGGGATTCAGTTTTTCTGTGTGCTAAACCACAAAATTACACATTCATCATAGAAAGAATGAATAGATTCCAATACATAAAACGTGCTTCCTACAAAATGCCTCTATACATCTTGCAAATTACACAGCACACACTTCAAATAGTACCAAAACGCAGAGTTTTGAAAACAACTGCAGTAAGAATTCAATTCTTCTGTGTGCTGCAGCAGACATTTACACATTCATCATAAAAAGAATGAATGGAAGACAATACATAAAATCTGCTTCCTACAAAATGATATAAAACTTCTTGGTAAATACCCATCACATACTTGAAATAAAACCTAAACACAGTGTTTTGAGTATGCAGGCAGCAGGAGTTCAATGCTTCTCTATGCTATGTAAGTGATTTGCACATTCATCACAGTTAGAACTAATGGAAGCCAATGCACAGAACCGCTTCTTACAAAATGGCTTTATACTTCTTGTGAAACACAGCACACACTTGAAATACAACCAAAACACAGTGCTTTGAAAGTGCATGCAGTGGTAATTCATTTGTTCTGTGTGTTACACAAGACATTTACATATTGATCATAATAAGAATGTATTGGATCCAAGTCACAAATCCCACTTCCTACACAATAGCTTTATGCTTTTGCAAAACACAACACACACTTGAAACAGAACCAAAATGCAGTGCTTTGAAAGTTCATGAGGCAGGAATCTGTAGTTCTCTCTGCTAGACAAGCGATTTACATATTCATCACAATAAGAACTAATGGAAGCCAATGCACAAAACCCGGTTCTTACAAAATGCGTTTATACTTCTTGTGAAACACAACACTCACTTGAAATAGACCCAAATCCCAGGGTTTTCAATGTGCATGAAGCAGGATGTCAGTAGTTCTGTGTCCTACACAAGAGATTTACACATTCATCATAACAAGTATGAATAGAAGCCAATACATAAAACCCACTTCCAACAAAATGCCTTTATCCTTTTGTGAAATACACAGAACACACTTGAAATAGAACCAAAATGCAGTATTTTGAAAACACACATAGTAGGAATTCAATAGTTCTGTTTGCTACACCAGAGAATTACACATTCATCATACCAACAATGAAAGGAAGCCAAATCATAAAACCTGCTTCCTACCTAATGCCTTTAAACTTCTTGTGAAATACTCAGCACACCTGAAATAGAACCAAAACAAAGAGTTGTGAAAGGGCATGCAGCAGGAATTCAGTAGTTCACTGTGCCACACAAGAGATTTACACATTCATCATACTGGGAAGATTAAGGGAAGCCAATATATAAAAACTGTTTCCAACAAAATGCCTTTATACTTCTTGTAAAATACACAGAACACACTGGAAATAAAACTAAAGCACAGTATTCTGAAAGCACATGCAGGAGGAATTCAGTTGTTCTGCTTCTACACCAGAGATTTACACATTCATCATAGTAAGGATGAATACAAGCCAATACATACAACACGCTTCCTACAAAACATCTTTATGTGTCTTGTGAAACACAGAGCACACACTTGAAATAGAACCAAAACACAGAGTTTTGCACTTGCCTGCAGTAGGAATTCAGTAGTTCTGGATGCTACACAAGAGATTAACACTTTCATCATAATAAGAATGAATGGGAGTCAATACATGAAACACGCTTCTTAAAGATGTCTTTGTACTTCTTGTGAAATATACAGCACATGCTTGAAATAGAACCAAAATGCAGTGTTTGAAAGTGCATGCAGCAGTCAATAATTTGTTCTGTGTGTTACACAAGACATTTACACATCCACTATAAAAAGAATGAATGGGAACCAAGGCAAAAAACCGCTTCTGACAAAATACATTTATGCTTCTTGTGAAACAACACACCTTTGAAATAGAGCCAAAATGCAGAATTTTGAAAGTTCAAGCAGCGGAAATTCAGGAATTCTCTCTGGTAAACAAATGATTTACACTTTCATCACAAGAAGAACTAATGGAAGCCAAGGAACAAAACCACTTCTAATGAAATGCCTTTATCCTTCTAGGGAAACACAGCACACTCTGAAAATAGAACCAAAATGCAGAGTTTGGAAAAAACATGCAGTAGGAATTCGGTTCTTCTGTGTGCTATACCAGAGATTTACACATTCAGCATAATCACAAAGAATGGAAGCCAATATATATAATTTGATTCCTAAAAAATGCCTTTATACTTCTTGGGAAATAGCCAGCACACACTTGAAATGGAACCAAATCAGTGTGTTTAAAGAGCATGCAGCAGTAATTCATTAGTTCTGTGTGCTAAACAGGAGATTTACACATTCATCATAATGAGAATGAATGGAAGCCAAAACAGAAAACACACTTCCTACAAAATGCCTATAGGCTTCTTGTGAAATACAAAGAACACACTTGAAATAGAAGTAAAACACAGAGTTTTGAAGTGCATGTAGCAGGAATTCAGTAGTTTTGTGTGCTACACAATAGATTTAAACATTCATCATAATGAGAATGAATGGAGGCTAATACATAAAACACGCTTCCTACAAAATGCCATTATGCTTCTTGTGAAATACACAGAACACACTTGAAATAGAATTAAAACACAGAATTTTGAAAGTGCATGCAGCAGGAATTCAGTACTTCTCTTTGCTACATAAGGGATTTACACATTCATCCTATTGAGAATGAATTTAAGGCAATGCACACAAATCTCTTCCTACGAAATGCCTTTTTACATTATGTGAAACACAGTGCACACCAATGAAATGGAACCAAAATGCAGTGTTTTCAACGTGCATGCAGCAGTAATTCATTTGTTCTGTGTGTTACACAAGACATTTACACATTCATCATAATGAGAATGAATGGAAGCCAAAACACAAAACATGCTACCTATAAAAATGCCTATATACTTCTTGCTAAATACACAGAACACACTTGAAATAGAAGTAAAACACAGAGTTTTGAAAGTGCATATAACAGGAATTCAGTAGTTTTGTGTGGTAAGCAGGAGATTTACACAAACATCATAATGAGAATGAATGGAAGCTAATACATAAAACCCACTTCCTACAAAATGCCATTATCCTTCCTGTGAAATACACAGAACACACTTGAAATAGAACCAAAACACAGTGTGTTGAAAGTGCATGCAGCAGGAATTCAGTACTTATCTCTGCTACATAAGTGATTTAAACATTCATCCTAATCTGAATGAATGGAAGGAAATGCGCACAAACCTCTTCCTAGAAATGCCTTTTTACCTTATGTGCACACCATTGAAATGGAACCAAAACACGGTGTTTTCAAAGTGCATGCAGCCAGAATTCATTTGTTCTGTGTGTTACAGAATACATTTACACATTTGTCATAATGAGAATGAATGGAAGCCAAAACACAAAATCTGCTTCCTACAAAATGCCTATATCCTTCTTGTGAAATACACAGAACACATTTGAAAAAAAACCAAAACACAAAGATTTGAAAGTGCATGCAGCAGGAATTCAGTTCCTCTCTCTGCTACATAAGTGATTTAAACATTCATCCTGATGAGAATGAATGGAAGGCAATGAAAACAACCCTCTTCCTACGAGATGCCTTTTTGCCTTATGTGAAATACAGTGCACACCATTGAAATGGAACCAAAACACAGTGTTTTGAAAGTGCATGCAAGAGGAATTCATTTGCTCTGTGTGTTGCACAAGACATGTACACATTCATCATAATAAGAATGAATGGGATCCATGGAACAAAACACGCTTCCTACAAAATCACTTTATGTTTTTGCAAAACACAACACATACTGGAAATAGAACAAAAATTCAGTGTTTTGAAAGTTAATGCTGCAGGAACCAGTAGTTCTCTGAGCTAGACAAGTGATTTATACATTTACCACAATAAGAACTAATGGAAGCCAATGCACAAAACCCACTTCTTACAAAATGGCTTTATACTTCTTGTGACACAGCACTCACTTGAAATTGAAACAAAACACAGGGTTTTAAAAGTGCAATAAGCAGGATTTCAGTAGCTCTTTGTGCTACATAGGAGATTTACACATTCGTCATAATGAGAATGAATGGAGGCTAATACATAAAACCCACTTCCTACAAAACGCCATTATGCTTCTTGTGAAATACACAGAACACACTTGAAATAGAACCAAAACACAGTATTTTGAAAGTGCATGCAGCAGGAATTCAGTTCTTCTCTCTGCTACATAAGTCATTTACACATTCTTCCAAATGAGAATGAATGGAATGCAATTCATTCAACCCTCTTCCAATGAAATGCCTTTTTACCTAATGTGAAATACAGAGCACAACATTGAAATGGAAGCAAAACACAATGCTGTGATAGTGCATGCAGCAGGAATTCAGTACTTGTCTCTGCTACAAAAGTGATTTTCACATTCATACTAATGAGAATGAATGGAAGGCAATGCACACAAAACTCTTCCTACGAAATGCATTTTTACCTTATGTGAAATACAGTGCACACCATTGAAATGGAAAAAAACAAAGTGTTTTGATAGTACATGTTGCAGGAATTCAGTACTTCTCTCTGCTACATAGGTGATTATCACATTCATACTAATGAGAATGAATGAAAGGGAACGCACACAAACCTCTTCCTACGAAATGCCATTTTACCTTATGTGAAGTACAGTGCACACCATTGAAATGGAACCAAAACACAGTGTTTTGAAAGTGCACGCAGCAGTAATTCACTACTTCTCTCTGCTACATGAGTGATTTACACATTCTTCCTAAAGAGAATGAATGGAAGGGAATGCACACAACCCTCTTCCTACCAAATGCCTTTTTACCTTATGTGAAATACAGTGAACACCATTGAAATGGAATAAAACACAGTGTGTTCAAAGTGCATGCAGCAGTAATTCATTTGTTCTGTGTGTTACACAAGACATTTACACATTCATCATAAACAGAATGAATGGGATCCAAGGCCCAAAACCCGCTTGCTACAAAATACTTTTATGTTTTTGTAAAACATAACACACACTAGAAATAAAACAAAAATGCAGTGTTTTGAATGTTAATGCTGCAGATAACAGTAGTTCTCTCGCTAGAAAAGTGATTTTCATATTAACCAAAGAAAGAACTAATGGAAGCCATTGCACAAAACCTGCTTCTTACAAAATGGCTTTATCCTTCTTGTGACACACAGCACTCACTTGAAATTGAACCAAACCACAGTGTTTCTAATGTGCAATAAGCACGGTTTCAGTAGCTCTTTGTGCTACACAGGAGATTTACACATTCATCATAATGAGAATGAATGGAAGCCAAAACACAAAATCCGCTTTCTACAAAATGTCTATATCCTTCTTGTGAAATACACAGAGCACAATTCAACTAGAAGCAAAACACAGAGTTTTAAAGTGCATGTAGCAGGAATTCAGTAGTTTTCTGTGCTGCATGAGATATTTACACATTCATCATAATGAGAATGAAGGGAGGCTAATACATAAAACCCTCTTCCTACAAAATGTCATTATCCTTTTTCTGAAACACACAGAACACACTTGAAAAACAACCAAAACACAATGTTTTGAAAGTGCATGCAGCAGGAATTCAGTACTTCTCTCTACTACATGAGGGATTTACACATTCATCCTAATGAGAATGAAAGGAAGGCAATGCACACAACACTCTTCCTACAAAATGCCTTTTTATCTTATGTGAAATACAGTGCAAACCATTAAAACAGAACCAAAACACAGTGTTTTGTAAGTGCATGCAGCAGGAATTCACCATATTTCCATGCTACATAAGTGATTTACACATTACTCCTAATGAGAATGAATGGAAGGCAATACACACAACACTCTTTGTGTGAAATGCCTTTTTACCTTATGTGAAATAGATGGCACACCATTGAAATAGAACCAAAACACAGTGTTTTCAATGTACATGCAGCAGTAATACATTTGGTTTCTGTGTTACACAAGACATTTACACATTCATCGTAATGAGAATGAATGGAAGCCAAAACACAAAACCTGCTTCCAACAAAATGCCTATATCCTTCTTGTGAAATACACAGAACACACTTGAAATAGAAGCAAAGCACAGAGTTTTGAAAGTACATGTAGCAGCAATTCAGTACTTTTGTGTGCTATGCAAGAATTTTACTCATTCATCATAATGAGTATGAATGCAGGCTAATACATATAATCCACTTCCTACAAAATGCCATTATCCTTCTTGTGAAATACACATAACACTCTTGAAATAGAAACAAAACACAGTGTTTTAAAAGTGCGTGCAGCAGGAATTCAGTACTTCTCTCGGCTAAATAAGTGATTTACACATTCATCCTCACAAGAAAGAAAGGAAGGCAATGCAAACAAATCTCTTCCTGAAAATGCATTTTTACCTCATGTGAAATACAGTGCACACCATTAAAATGGAAGCAAAACACGGTGTTTTCAAAGTGCATGCAGCAGAAATTTGTTTATTCTGTGTGTTACACAAGACATTTACACATTCATTATAATGAGAATGAATGGAACTCAAAACACAAAACCCACTACCTACAAAACGCCTATATCCTTCTTGTGAAATACAGAACACACTTGAAATAGAAACAAAGCACAGTGTTTTTAAAGTGCATGCATCAGGAATTCAGTAGTTTTGTGTGCTATGCAAGAGATTTACACATTCATCATAATGAGAATGAATGGAGGCTAATACATAAAACACTCTTCCTACAAAATGCCATTATCCTTCTTGTGAAATACACAGAACGCCCTTGAAACAGAAACAAAACACAGTGTTTTGAAAGTGCATGCAGCTGCAATTCCTTTATTCTGTGTGTTACACAATACATTTACACATTCATCATAAAGAGAATGAATGGAAGCTAAAACACAAAACCCGCTACCTAAAAAACGCCTATATCCTTCTTGTGAAATACACAGAACACACTTGAAATAGAACCAAAGCACAGTGTTTTGAAATTGCATGCAGCAGGAATTCTGTACTTCTCTCTGCTACATAAGTGATTCACACATTCATCCTGAGAATGAATGGAAGGCAGTACAAATAACTCTTCCTATGAAATGCCTTTTTACCTTATGTGAAATAAAGTGCACACCATTTAAATCAAACTAAAACACAGTGTATTCACAGTGAATGCAGCAGGAATTCAGTACTTCTCTCTGCTACATAAGTGATTTAAACACTTATTCTAAAGAGAATGAAAGGAATGCAATGCAAACAATCCTCTCCCTATGAAGTGCTTTCTTAACTGATGTGAAATATAGTGCACATCTTTGAAATGGAACCAAAACATGTTTCAAAACTGCATGCAGCATTAATTTGTCTGATCTGTGTGTTACACAAGACATTTACACATTCATCATAATGAGAATGAATGGAAGCCAAAACACAAAATCTACTTCCTACAAAATGCCTATATCCTTCCTGTGAAATACACAGAACACACTTGAAATAGAAGCAAAACACAGAGTTTTGAAAGTGCATGTTGCAGGAATTCAGTAGTTTTGTGTGCTATGCAAGAGATTTACACATTCATCATAATGAGAATGAATGGATGCTAATGCATAAAAAATGCTTCCTACAAAATGCCATTATCCTTCTTGTGAAATACATAGAACACACTTGAAATAAAACCAAAACAGTGTTTTGAAAGTGCATGAAGCAGAAAGTCAGTACTTCTCTCTGCTACATAAGTGATTTACACATTCATCCTAATGTGAATGAATGGAAGGCAATGCACACAAAACTTTTTCTATGAAATCCCTTTTTGTCGTATTTGAAATACAGTGCAAACCCTTGAAATGGAAGCAAAACACAATGTTTTCAAGGTGCATGCAGCAGGAATTCATTTGTTCTGTGTGTCACACAAGGCATTTACACATTCATCATAATGAGAATGAATGGAAGCTGAAACACAAAACCCGCTTCCCACAAAATGCCTATATCCTTCTTGTGACATACACAGAACACACTTCAAAAAAACCCAAAACACAGTGTTTTGAAAGTGCATGCAGCAGGAACTCAGTACATCTCTCTGCTACATAAGTGATTTACACATTCATCCTAATGAGAATGAATTGAAGGCAAGGCACACAACACTCCTCCTACAAAATACCTTTTTATCTTATGTGAAATACAGTGCACACCATTGATATGAAACCAAAACACAGTGTTTTCAAGGTGCATGCAGCAGTAATTCATTTGTTCTGAGAGTTACAGAAGACATTTACACATTCATCATAATAAAAATGAATGGAAAACAAAACACCAAACTCGCTTCCTACAAAATGCCTATATCCTTCTTGTGAAATATACAGAACAAACTTGAAATACAAGAAAAACACAGAGGTTTGAAAGTGCATGCAGCAGGAAGTCAGTACTTCTCTCTGATACATAAGTGATTTACATTTTCAATGTAATAAGAATGAATTTAAGGCAATTCACAAAACCCTCTTCCTATGAAATGCCTTTGTACCTTATGTGAAATACAGTGCACACCATTGAAATGGAACCAAATCACAGTGTTTTCCAGGTGCATGCAGCAGTAATTCATTTGTTCTGTGTGTTACAGAAGACATTTACACATTTATCACAATGAGAATGAAAGGAAGCCAAAAAAACCCGCACTTCCTACAAAATGCCTGTATCCTTCTTGTGAAATAGACAGAACACACTTGAAATAGAAGCAAAACACAGAGTTTTGAAAGTACCTGTAGCAGAAATTCAGTAGTTTTGTGTGCCACCCAAGAGATTTACACATTCATCGTAATGAGAATGAATGGAGGCTAATACATAAAACCCGCTTCCTACACAATGCCATTATGCTTCTTGTGAAAAACACAGAACACCCTTGAAATAGAACCAAAATACAGTGTTTTGAAAGTGCATGCAGGAGGAATTCAGTACTTCTCTCTGCTAGATAAGTGATTTACACCTTCATCCTAATGAGAATGAATGGAAGGCAATGCATACAGCACTCTTCCTACAAAAAGCATTTTTACCTTATTGATAACCATTGAAATGGAACCAAAACACAGTGTTTTGAAAGTTCATGCTGCAGGAATTCTGTACTTCTCTCTGTTACTTAACTGATTTACACATTCATCCTAATAAGAATTAATGGTAGTCAATGCACACAAACCTCTTGCTGCAAAATGCCTTTTTATCTTATGTGAAATACAGTGCACACAATTGAAATGGAACCAAAACACAGTGTTTTCTAAGTGCATGCAGAAGTAATTCATTTGTTCTGTGTGTTACACAAGACATTTAAACATTCATCATAATAAGAATGAATGGGATCCAAGGCCCAAACCCCACTTCCTACAAAATAACTTTAGGTTTTTGTAAAACACAACACACACAAGAAATAGAACCAAAATGCAGTGTTTTGAAAGTTAATGCTGCAGGAACCAGTAGTTATCTCTGCTAGACAAGAGATTTACACATTTTGCACAGTAAGAACTAACGGAAGCCAATACACAAAACCTGCTTCTTACAAAGTGGTTTATACTTCTTGTGACACACAGCACTCACTTGAAATTGAACCAAAGCATAGGGTTTTTAAAGTGCAATAAGCAGGATTTCAGTAGCTTGGTGTGCTACACAACAGATTTACACATTCATCATAATGATAATGAATGGAAGGCAAAACACAAAACACGCATCCTACAAAATGCCTATAACCTTCTCATGAAATACAGAGAACACACTTGAAATAGAAGCAAAACACAGAGTTTTGAAAGTGTATGTAGCTGGTATTCATTTGTTTTGTGTGCTACACAAGAGATTTACACATTCATCATAATGGGAAAGAATGGAGGCTAATATATTAAACGCGCTTCCTACAAAATGCCATTATCCTTCTTGTGGAAATACAGAGAAGACACTTGAAATAGAACCAAAACACCCTGTTTTGAAACTACATGCAGCAGGAATTCAGTACTTTTCTCTGCTACATAAGTGATTTACTCAATCCTCGTAATGAGAATGAAGGGAAGGCAATGCACACAAACCTGTTCCTAGGAAATGCCTTTTTACCTTGTGTGAAATACATTGCACACCATTGAAATGGAACCAAAACACAGTGTTTTGAAAGTGCATGCCACAGGAATTCAGTACTTATCTCTGCTACATAAGTGATTTACACATTCATCCTTATGAAAATGAATGGAAGGCAGTGCACACAACACTCTTCCTATGCAATGCCTTTTTACCTTTTGTGAAATACAGTGCACACCATTGAAATGAAACCAAAACAGTGTTTTCAAAGTGCATGCAGAAGTAATTCATTTGTTCTGTGTGTTACACAACACATCTACACATTCATCATAATAAGAAGGAATGGGATCCAAGGCCCAAACCCCACTTCCTACAAAATACATTAACGTTTTTGTAAAACACAACACACACTGGAAATACAACCAAAATACAGTGTGTTGAAAGTTAATGCTGCAGGAACCAGTTGTTCTCTCTGCTATACAAGGGATTGATACATTTATCGCAATAAGAACTAATGGAAGACAATGTACAAAAGCCTCTTCTTACAAAATGTCTTGATACTTCTTCTGACACACAGCCCTCACTTGAAATTGAACCAAAACACTGGGTTTTTAAAGTGCAATAAGCAGGATTTCAGTAGCTCTGTGTGCTACACAGGATATTTACTGTTCATCATAATGAGAAAGAATGGTAGCCAAAACACAAAATTCTCTTCCTACTAAATGCCTATATCCTTCTTGTGAAATACATAGAACACAGATGAGATAGAAGCAAAACACAGTATTGTGAAAGTGCATGTAGCAGGAATTCAGTAGTTTTTTGTGCTACACAAGAGATGTACACATTCATCATAATGAGAATGAATGGAGGCTAATAAAAAAACCTGCTTCCTACAAAATGCCATAATCCTTCTTGTGAAATACACACCACACACTTGAAATAGAACCAAAACACAATATTTTGAAAGTGCATGCAGCAGGAATTCAGTATTTCTTTCTGCTACATAAGAGATTTACACATTCATCCCAATGAGAATTAATGGAAGGTAATGCACACAACACTCTCCCTATGAAATGCCTTTTTACCATATGTGAAATACAGTACACACTATCAAAATGGAAGCAAAACACAGTGTTTTCAAGGTGCATTCAGCAGTAATTCATTTGTTCTGTTTATTACACAAGACATTTACATATTCATCATAATAAGAATGAATGGGATCCAAGGCCCAAAACATGCTTCCTACAAAATACATTTATGTTTTTGTAAAACACAACACACAATGGAAATAGAACCAAAATGCAGTGTTTTGAAAGTTAATGCTGCAGGAACCAATAGTTCTCTCTGCTAGACAAGTGATTTACACATTTATTACAACAAGATCTATTGGAAGCCAGTGCAGAAAAACTGCTTCTTACACAATGGCTTTATGCTTCTTGTGACACACAGCACTCACTTGAAATTGAACCAAAACACATCGTTTTTAAAGTGCAATAAGCAGGATTTCAGTAGCTCTGTGTGCTACACAGTAGATTTACACATTCTTCATAATGAGAATGAATGGAAGCCAAACACAAAACCCACTTCCAACAAAATGCCTATATCCTTCTTGTGAAATACACAGAACACACTTGAAATAGAAGCAAAACACAGAGTTTTGAAAGTGCATGTAGCAGGAGTTCAGTAGTTTTGTGTGCTACACAAGAGATTTACACACTCATCATAATGAGAATGAATGGAGGTTAATACATAAATCCCTCTTCGTACAAAATTCCATTATTCTTCTTGTGAAATACACAGATCACAGTTGAAATAGAACCAAAACACACTGTTGTGAAAGTGCATGCTGCAGGAATTCAGTACTTTTCTCTGCTACATAAGTGATTTACACATTCATCCTAATGAGAATGAAAGGAAGGCAATGCACACAACACTCTTCCTACGACATGCCTTTTTACCTTATCTGAAATACAGTGCACACCATTGAAATGGAATGAAAATGCAGTGTTTTCAAAGTGCATGCAGCAGGAATTCAGTACTTTTCTCTGCTACATAAGTGATTTACACATTCATTGTAATGAAAATGAATGGAAGGCAATGCACACAACCCTCTTCCTACGAAATGCCTTTTTACCTTGTGTGAAATACAATGCACACCATTGAAATGGGACCAAAACACAGTGTTGTCAAAGTGTATGCAGCAGTATTTCATTTGTTCTGTATGTTACACAAGACATTTACACATTCATCATAATAAGAATGAATGGTATCCAAGGTCCAAAACTCACTTCCTACAAAATACGTTAATGTTTTTGTAAAACACAACACATGCTGGAAACAGAACCAAAATGCAGTGTTTGAAAGTTAATTCTGCAGGAACCAGTAGTTCTCTCTTCTAGACAAGTGATTTACACACTTATTCCAATAAGAACTAAGGGAAGCCAATGCACAAAAACCGCTTCTTACAATATGGCTTTATACTTCTTTGACACACAGCACTAACTTGAAATTGAACCAAAACACATGGTTTTTAAGTGCAATAAGCAGGATGTCAGTAGCTCTGTGTGCTACACAGGAGATTTACACATTCTTCATAATGAGAATCAATGGAAGCCAAACACAAAACCTGCTTCCTACAAAATGCCTGTATACTTCTTGTGAATTACTCAAAACAGAATTGAAATAGAACCAGAACACAGAGTTTTGAAAGTGCATGCAGCAGGAATTCAGTACTTCTGTGTGCTATGCAACAGATTTACACATTCATTCACCATAATGAGAAAAATGGATGCCATTACAGAAAACCGGCTTCCTACAAAATGCCTTTATCCTTCTTGTCAAATACACAGAACACACTTGAAATAGAACCACAATGCAGTGTTTTGAAAGTGCATGCTGCAGGAATCTGCAGTTCTCTCTGTTAAAGAAGTGATTTACATATTCATCACACTAAGAACTAATGGAAGAAAATGCACAAAACCCGCTTCTTACAAAATGGTTTTTGCTTGTTGTGAAGCACAGCACACACTTGAAATTGAACCAAAACACAGGGACTTCAAAGTGCATGCAGCAGGATTTCTGTAGTTCTGTGTGCTACACCAGAGATTTACTCACTCATCATAATGGGAATGAATGGATGCCAATAGAGAAAACCCACTTCCTACAAAATGCCTTTATCCTTCTGGGGAAATACACAGAACACACTTGAAATAGAACCAAATCTCAGGTTTTTGAAAGTGCATGCAGCAGAAATTCAGTAGTTCTGTGTGCTACGCAAGAGATTTAAACATTCATCATAATGAGAATGTAGAGAATCCCATACATAAAACACGCTTCCTACAAAATTCCTTATGATTCTAGTGAAATACACAGAACACAATTGAAATAGAACCAAAATGCAGTGTTTTGAAAGTGCATACAGCAGTAATTCATTTGTTCTCTGTGTTACACAACACCTTTAATCATTCAGTATAAGAATGTATGGGAGCCAAGGCACAAAATATGCTTCCTACAAAATATATTTGTGCTTCTTGTGAAACACAACACACACTTGCAGTAGAACCAAAATGCAGTGTTTGGAAAGTTCAAGCAGTGGGAATTCAGTTCTTTTCTCTGGCAGACCAATAATTTACACGTTCATCCTGATGAGAACTAATGGAAGCCAATGCACAAAATCTGCTTCTAACAAAATGCCTTTATCCTTCTTGAGAAACACAGCACATCCCTCAAATATAACGAAATGGAGAGATTTGAAAACACATGTGGTACGAATTCAGTTCTTCTGTGTGCTACATGAGTTTTACACATTCATCATAAGAATGAATGGAAGCCAATACATAAAACCCGCTGCCTACAAAATGCCATTAAATATTTGGGAAATACCCAGCACACACTTTAATTAAAACCCAAAAACATTGATTTGAAAGTGCGTGCAGCAGGAATTCAGTACTTCCCTCTGCTACATATGTTATTTAAACATTCATCCAAATAAGAATGAATGGAAGGCAATGCACACAACCTGCCTCCTATGAAATGCCTTTTATTTTTTGTGAAATACAATGCACACCCTTGAAATAGAACCAAAACACAATGTTTTCAAAGTGCATGCAGCAGTAATTCATTTATTCTGTGTGTTGCATGAGACATTTACACATTCATCATGATAAGAATGAATGGGATCCAAGGCACCAAACGCGCTTCCTACAAAATACCTTTATGGTTTTGTAAAACAAAACACACACTGAAAATAAAACCAAAATGCAGTGTTTTAAAATTTCATGTGGCAGGAATCTGTAGTACTCTCTGCTAGAGAAGTGATTTACATATTCATCACAATAAGATCAACTGGAAGACAATGCACAAAACCTGCTTCTTAAAAAATGGCTTTATACTTCTTGTGAAACATAGCACACACTTGAAATAAAAACAAAACACAAGGTTTTATAGTGCATTAAGCCGGATTTCTGTAGTCCTGTGCTACACAGGAGATTTACACATTCATCACAATGAGAATGAATGGAAATCAAAACAGAAAACACACTTCCTACAAAATGACTGTATCCTTCTTGTGAAATACACAGAACACAGTTGAAATATGCCTACAAACAGGGTTTTGAAAGTGCACATAGCAGGAATTCAGTAGTTCTGTGTGCTACACAAGAGAGTTAAACATTCATCATAATGAGAATGAATGGAATCCAACATATAAAACCCGCTACCTACAAAATGCCTTTAAGCTTCTTGTGAAATACACAGAACACACTTGAAATGGAACCAAAACACAGGGTTTTGAAAGTGCATGCAGCAGGACTTCAGAAGTTCTGTGTGCTAAACTAGAGACTTACACATGCATCATAATGAGAATGAAAGGAAGCCAATACAGAAAACTTGCTTCCTACAAAAAGCCTTTATACTTATTGTGAAATACTCAGCACACACTGAAAATAGAAACAAAATGCAGTATTTTGAAAAAGCATGCAGGAGGAATTCAGGTGTACTGTGTGCTATTCCAGAGATTTACATATTCATTGTAGTAAGAATGAACACAAGCCAAAACATAAAACACACTTCCTCCAAAATGCCTTCATGCTTCTTGAGATATTCACAGCACACACTTGAAATAGAACCAAAACACAGGGTTTTGAATCTGCATGCAGTAGGAATTACACAGTTCTTTATGCTTCACAAGATATTAACACTTTCATCATTTTAAGAATGAAAGGAAGCCAATACATAAAAACTGTTTCCTACAAAATGCCTTTAAACTTCACGGGAAATACCCAGCACAGACTTAAATTAGAACCCAAACACACTGTTTTGAAAGTGCATGTGGCAGGAATTCAGTACTTCTCTCTTCTACATAAGTGATTTACACTTTGATTGTAATAAAAATGAATGGAAGGCAAAGCACACATCACTCTTCCTAAGAAATGCCCTTTTACTTTTTGTGAAAAACAGTGCACACTGTTAAAATAGAACAAAGCACAGTGTTTTCAAAGTGCATACAGCAGTAATTCATTTTTTCTGTGTGTTACACAAGACATTTACACATTCATCATAATAAGAATGAATGGGTCCAAGGCCCCAAATCCGCTTCCTACAAAATACATTTATTTTTTTGTAAAACACAACACACTCTGGAAATAGAACAAAAATGTAGTGTTTTGAAATTTCATGCTGGAGGAACCAGTAGTTCTCTCTGTTAGACAAGTGATTTATACATTTATCACAATAAGAACTAATGGAAGCCAATGCACAAAACCCGCTTCTAACAAAATGGCTTTATACTTCATGTGACACACAGCACTCAGTTGAAATTGAACCAAAACACAGGGTTTTTAACGTGCAATAAGCAGGATTTCATTAGCTCTGTGTGCTACACAGGAGATTTACACATTCATCATAATGAAAATGAGTGAAAGTCAAAACACAAAACCAGCTTCCTACAAAATGCCTAAATCCTTCTTGTGAAGTACACAGAACACACTTGAAATAGAAGCAAAACACAGTGTTTTCAAAGTGCATGTAGCTGGAATGCCCTAGTTTTTTGTGCTATGAAAGAGATTTACAAATTCATCATAATGAGAATGAATGGAAGCCAATATATAAAACCCAATTCCTACAAATTGCCATTATCTTTCTTGTGAAATACACAGAAGACACTTGAAATACAACCAAAACACAGTGGTTTGAAAGTGCATGCAGCATTAATTCAGTAGTTCTGTGTGCTACACAAGAGATTTACTCATTCATCATAATTAGAAAGAATGGAAACCAATACATAAAATCCTCTTCCTACCAAATGCCTTTATCCTTGTTGTGAAATACACAGAACACACTTGAAATAGAAGCAAAGTGCATGCAGCAGTAATTCATTTGTTCTGTGTGTTGCACAAGACATTTACACATTCAGTATAATAAAAATGATTGGGAACCAAGGCACAAAACCCGCTTCCTACAAAGTACATTTATGCTTCTTGTGAAACAGAACACACACTTGCAGTAGAACCAAAATGTAGCATTTTCAAAGTTCAAGCAGCGGGAATTCAGTACTTCTTTCTGGTAGACAAATAATATACTCATGCATCCTAATGAGTACTAATGGAAGCCAATGC
This sequence comes from Hydrochoerus hydrochaeris, assembly GCA_004027455.1. Taxonomy (NCBI): domain Eukaryota; kingdom Metazoa; phylum Chordata; class Mammalia; order Rodentia; family Hydrochaeridae; genus Hydrochoerus; species Hydrochoerus hydrochaeris. The sequence continues at coordinate 27,966 of PVLA01011836.1, read as the reverse complement.
AAAAACCCTCTTCTAAAGAAATGCCTTTATCCTTCTTGAGAAGCACAGCACACACTTCAAATTTAACCAAATGCAGAGATTTGAAAACACATGCAGTACAAATTCAATTCTTCTGTGTGCTACACCAAAGATTTACACTTTCATCATCATAAGAATGAAAGGAAACCTATACATAAAACCCGCTTCCTGCAAAATGCTTGTAAACTTCTTGGGAAATACCCAGCACATACTTGAATTACAACCAAAACACAGTATTTTGAAAGTGCATGCAGCAGGAATTCTGTAATTCTCTCTGATACATAAGTGATTTACACATTCATCCAAATAAGAATGAATGGAAGGCAATGCACACAACCTGCTTCCTAAGAAATGCCTTTTTAGTTTTTGTGAAATACACTGCACACCCTTGAAATAGAACCAAAACACAGTGTTTTCAAAGTGCATGCAGTAATAATTCATTTATTCTGTTACACAAACATCATACTAAGAATGAATGGGATCCAAGGCACAAAATGCGCTTCCTACAAAATACATTATGGTTTTGTAAAACACGGCACACACTGGAAATACAACCAATATGCAGTGTTTTGAAAGTTCATGTGGCAGGAATCTGTATTTCTCTCTGCTAGAGAAGTGATTTACATATTCATCACAATAAGATCTAATGGAAGTCCATGCACAAAATCCACTTCTTCCAAAATGGCTTTATACTTCTTTGAAACATAGCACACACTTGAAATAGAAGCAAAACACAGGGGTTTTTAAGTGCATTAAGCAGGATTTCAGTAGTTCTGTGTGCTACACAGGAGATTTACACATTCATCATAATGAGAATGAATGGAAGTGAATGGAGAAAACACGCATCATAGAAAATGCCTGTATTGTTCTTGTGAAATACACAGAACACACTTAAAAGAGAACCCAAACACAGGGTTTTGAAAGTGAATGCAGCAGGAACTCAGTAGTTCTGTGTGCTATGCAAGAGAGTTAAACATTCATCATAATGAGAATGAATGGAATCCAACACATAAAACCCACTTCCTACAAAACGCCTTTAAGCTTCTTGTAAAATACACAGAACACACTTGAAATGGAACCAAAACACAGGGTTTTGAAAGTGCATTCAGCAGCACTTCAGTAGTTCTGTGTGCTAAACAAGAGATTTATACATGCATCATAATGAGAATGAATGGAATCCAATACATAAAACCCACTTTCTCCAAAATGCCTTCATGCTTCTTGAGATATACACAGAACAAACATGAAATAGAACCAAAGCACAGGGTTATGAATGTGCACGCAGTAGGAATTACATAGTTCTTTATGCTTCACAAGAGATTAACTCTATCATCATTATAAGAATGAATGGAAGCCAATATATATAACCTGCTTTGTACAAAATGCCCTTTATCTTCTTGGGAAATCACCAGCACACACTTAAATTAGAACCCAAACACACTGTTTTGAAAGTGCATGTGGCAGGAATAAAGTACTTCTCTCTGCTACTTAAGTGATTTACACACCCATCCTAATAAGAATAAATGGAAGGCAATGCACACAAACCACTTCATATGAAATGCCTTTTTACTTTTTGTGAAATACACTGCACACCCTTGAAATAGAACCAAAACACAGGGTTTTCAAAGTGCATGCAGCAGTAATTCATTTGTTCTGTGTGTTACACAAGACATTTACACATTCATCATAATAAGAATGAATGCAAGCCAATAAATAAAAATGTTTCCTACATAATGCCTTCATAGTTTTGAGAAATGCACCACACACTAGAATTAGAATCCAAGTGCAGTGTTTTGAACACACCAGCTGTAGGAATTCAGCTGTTCTGTGTGTTATGCAACAGATTTACACATTCATCATAGTTAGAATGAATGAAAACCAATCAGCAAATCAGTAGTTCTCACTGCTACACAAGTGATTTACACATTCATCTGTTTAAGAACTAAAGGAAACCAAAGCACAAAGCCAGCTTCTTACAAAATGCCTTTATACTTCATGTGAAACACAGCACACACTTGAAAGAGAACCTAAACTCAGGGTTTTGAACTAGCATGCAGCAGGAATTCAGTAGTTCTGTGTGCTGCACAAGCGGATTACACATTCATCATAATAAGAATGAATGCAAGGCAATGTATAAAAACCACTTCCTACAAAATACCTTTATACTTATTGTGAAATACAAAGCAGAACCTTGATATAGATCCAAAATGCAGTGTTTTGAAAACACATGCAGACAGAATTCATTATTTCAGTGTGTTGCACAAGAGATTGACACATTCATCATAGTAAGAATGAATGCATGCCAAAAAGTAAAAAACTTTTCCTACAAAATGCCTATATATTTCTAGTGAAATGCACCACACACACTAGAAATAGAGCCAACATGCAGTGTTTTTAAAACACCAGCTGTAGGAATTCAGTTGTTCCATGTGCTAAGCAACAGATTTACACATTCATCATAGTTAGAATGAATGGAAGCCAATACATGAAACACACTTCCTAAAAAATGCCTTTACACTTCATGTGAAATAGAAACCAAACACTTGAAATAGATCCAAAACGCAGTGTTTTGTAAATACATGCAGCTGGGATTCAGTTGTTCTGTGACACATAAGAGATTTCCCCGTTCATCATAGTTGACAGAATGGAAGTGAATACACAAAAAATGCTTCCTAAAAATGCCTTTATACTTCTTGTGAAATACACCACACACACTTGAAATAGATCCAAAATGCAGTGTTTTGAAAGTGCATTAAGAAGGAAGTCAGGAGTTCTCACTGCTACCCAACTGATTTACATACTCTTCATAATAAGAAATAATGGAACCCAATACATAAACACACTTCCTACAAAATGCTTTAAAACTTCTTGTGAAATACCCAGCACACAATTGAAACACAACCACAACACTGTGTTTTGAAAAGAAATGCAGTCAGAATTCAGTTGTTCTGTGTGCTACAAAACAGATTAACACATTCATCATAGTAAGAATCAATGGAAGCCAATATATAAAACATGCTTCCTACAAAATGCCTGTATACTTCTTGTGAAATGCACAGCACACTCTTGAATCAATGCAAAACGTCATGTTTTGAAAGTGCATGCAGCAGCAAATCAGTAGTTCTCACAGCTAAACAAGAGATTTACACATTCATCTGAATAAGAACTAATGGGAAACAATGCACAAAACCAGCTTCCTACAAAAATGCCTTTATAATTCTTGTGAAACACAGCACACACTTGAAAGAGAACTTAAACACAGGGTTTTGAACTAGCATGCACAGGAATTCAGTATTTCTGTGTGCTGCACAAGTGGTTTACACATTCATCATAAAATAATGAATGCAAGCCAATGCAAAAAGCCCACTTCCTACAAAATACCTTTATACTTGTTGTGAAATACAAAGCATCCAGCGCCTTAAAATAGATCCAAAACTCTATGTTTTGAAAACACAAACAGTCAGAATTCAGTTTTTCAGTGTTCTACACCAGAGATTGACACATTCATCATAGTAAGAATGAAAGAAAGCCAAAAAGTAAAAAACGTTTCCTACAAAATGCCTTCATAGTTCTAGTGAAATGCATCACACACACTAGAAATAGAACCAAAACACAGTGTTTTGAAAACAACAGCTGTAGGAATTCAGTTGTTCTGTGTGCTATGCAACACATTTACACATTCATCATAGTTAGAACGAATGGAAGCCAATACATAAAACCCACTTCCTACTAAATGCCTTTATACTTCATGTGAAATACAAAGAAGTCACTTGAAATAGATCCAAAATGCAGTGTTTTGAAAACACATGGAGCTGGGATTCAGTTGTTCTGTGTGCCACACAAGAGATTTACCCATTCATCATAGATGACAGAATGGAAGTGAATACACAAAAAATGCTTCCTAAAAAATGCCTTTATACTTCTTGTGAAATACACCACACACAGTTGAAATAGATCCAAAATGCAGTGTTTTGAAAGTGTATACAGAAGAAAATCAGGATTTCTCACTGCTACACAACTGATTTACATATTGAGCATAATAAGAACTAATGGAAGCCAAGACAAAAACACGCTTCCTACAAAACGCTTTAAAACTTCTTGTGAAATACCCAGCACACAATTGAAACCCAACCAAAATGCAGTGTTCTGAAAACAAATGCATTCAGAATTGAGTTGTTCTGTGTGGTACAAAAGAGATTTACACATTCATCGTGGTAAGAATGAATGGAAGCCAATACATAAAACATGCTTCCTACAAAATGCCCTTATACTTCTTGTGAAATGCACAGCACACTCTGGAAATTGATCCAGAACATCGTGTTTTGAAAGTGCATGCAGCAGTAAATCAATTGTTCTCACTGCTACTCAAGTGATTTACACATTCCTCTGAATAAAACAAATGGAAACCAATGCACAAAACCAGCTTCTTACACAATGCCTTTATAATTCTTGTGAAACACAGCACACCCTTGAAAGAGAGCCTAAACACAGGGTTTTGAACTATAATGCAGAAAGAATTCAGCACTTCTGTGTGGTGGGCAAGCGGTTTACACATTAATCATAATAACAATGAATGAAAGCCAATAGATAAAACACACATCCTACAAAATACCTTTATACTTGTTGTGAAATACAAAACCAGGCAGCCCTTTGAAATAGATCCAAAACACCGTGTTTTAAAAACACATGCATTCGGAATTCAGTTTTTCTGTGTACTACACAAGAGATTGGAACATTCATCACAGTAAGAATGAATGCAAGCATATAAGTTAAAAAATTTTCCTACAAAATGCCTTCATAGTTCTTGTGAAATGCACCACACACACTAGAAATAGAACAAAAATGCAGTGTTTGGAACACACCAGGTGTAGTAATTCAGCTGTTCTGTGTGCTATGCAAGAGATTTACTCATTCATGATAGTAAAAAAGAATGGAAGCCAATACATAAAATATGCTTCCTACAAAATGCCCTTATACTTCTTCTGAAATGCACAGCACACTATTAAAATTGATGCAAAAGGTCATGTTTTGAAGGTGCATGCAGCAGCAAATCAGTAGTTCTCAGTGTTACACAAGTGATTTACACATTCATCCAAAAAAGAACTAATGGAAACCAATGAACAAAACCAGCTTCTTACAAAATTCCTTTATGCTTCTTGTGATTCACAGCACACACTCTAAAGAGAACCTAAAAACAGGGTTTTGAACTAGCATGGAGCATGAATTCAGTAGTTCTGTGTGCTGCACAAGCGGTTTACACATTCATCATAATAAGAATGAATGCAAGCCAATACAAAAAAAAAACACTTCCTAAAAAATACATTTACACTTGTGAAATACAAAGCAGCCCCTTGAGATAGATCCACAATGCAGTGTTTTGAAAACACAAGCAGTCAGAATTCAGTTTTTCTGTGTACTAAACAAGAGATTGACACATTCATCATAGTAAGAATCAATACAAGCCAAAAAGTAAAAAACGTTTCCTACAAAATGCCTATATAGTTCTAGTGAAATGCACCACAAACACTAGAAATAGAAACAAAATGCAGTGTTTTGGAAACACCAGCTGGAGGAGTTCAGTTGTTCTGTGTGGTACAAAACAGATTTACACATTTATCATAGTTAGAATGAAAGGAAGCCAATACATAAAAGACACTTCCTACAAAATGCCTTTATACTTCACGTGAAATACAAAGAAGTCTCTTGAAATAGATGCAAAACACAGTGTTTTGAAAACACATACAGCTGGGACTCAGTTGTTCTGTGTGCCACACAAGAGATTTACCCATTCATCATAATTGACTGAATGGAAGTGAATACACAAAAAATTATTCCTAAAAAATGACTTAATACATATTATGAAATACACCACACACAAGTGAAACAGACACAAAATGCAGTGTTTTGAAAGTGCATGTACCAGGAATTCATTAGTTTTTTCTGAGAAACAAGTGATTTGGACATTCATCACAATTACAATGAATGTAAGCCAATGCACAAAACAAGCCTTGTACAAATTGCCTTGATATTTCTTGTGGAATTCATGGCACACTCTTGAAATACAATGAAAATGAAGTGTTTTGAAAGGGCATGTTCCAGGAATTCAGTAGTTTTCTGTGCTACACAAGTGATATTCACATTCACTGTAATAGGAATGAATGGAAGCCAGTGCACAAAACCCACTTCCCAAAAAATGCCTTTACACTTTTGGTGAAATACACAGCACACACTTAAAATAGAACTAAACTGCAGTGTTTTGAAGGGGTATGTTCCAGAAATTCAGTAGTTTTCAGTGCTATACAAGTGATAATCAAATTCATCCTAATAGGAACAAATGGAAGCCAATGCACGAAACATGCTTCATACAAAATGCCTTTATACTACATGGCATATACTCTGCAAGCACTTGAAATAGAGGCAAAATGGAGTGTTTAGAAAGCTCATGCACCAAGATTTCACAATTTAATTACACACTCATCATAAAAGACTGAAAGGAAGACAAAGCACTAAACATGCTTTCAACAAAATGCCTTTACAATTTGGGAGATTTACACAGGACACAATTGAAACACAACTACACCACAGTGTTTTGAAAGTGCATGTACCAGGAATTCGTTAGTTTCTTTCTGAGAAACAAGTGAGTTGCACATTCATCATAATTAGAATGAAGGTAAGCCAATGCACACAACACGCCTCCTACAAATTGCCTCGATACTTGTGAAATGTACGGCATACTCTTGAAATAGAAATAAAATGCAGTGTTTTGAAATGGCATGTTCCAGGAATTCAGTACTTGTCTGGGCTATATAACTAATATGCACATTCATCCTGATAGGAGCAAAATGAAGCTAATGCATAAAAACCACTTCCTAAAAAATGCCATTATACCTTTAGTGAAATACACAGCTCAGACTTGAAACACAAGTAACAGCAGAGTTTTGAAAGTGCATGTACCAGGAATACATTAGTTTTTTCTAAGCAAGTGAGATGCTGATTCATCCTAATTGGAATGAATGTAAGACAATGCACACAACGTGCCTCCAAAAATTGCCTTGACACTTCTTGTGAAATGCACAGCACACTCTTGAAATAAAACTAAAATGCAGTGTTTTGAAAGGGCATGTTCCAGGAATTCAGTAGTTTTTTCTGAGAAACAAGTGAGTTGCACATTCTTCCTAGGAGGAATGAATGGAAGCCAATGCACACAACACGCCTCCTGCAAATTGCCTTGATTCTTCTTTTGAAATTCACAGCACACTCTTGAAATAAAACTAAAAAGCAGTGTTTTGAAAGGGCATGTTGGGGAATTCAGTAGTTTCCTGTGCTATACAAGTGATATTCACATACGTCCTAACAGGAATGAATCGAACTCAATGCACAAAACCCGCTTCCTACAAAATGCCTTTATACTCTTGGTGAAATACACAACATGCACTTGAAACAGAACTAAACCACAGTGTTTTGAAAGTGCATGTACCAGTAATTCATTAGTTTTTTCTGAGAAACTAGTGAGTTGCACATTCCTCCTACTTACAATCAATGGAAGCAAAAGCACATAAAACGCCTCCCACAAATTGCCTTGATACTTCTTCTGAAATGCATGGCACACTCTTGAAATAGAACTAAAATGCAGTATTTTGAAAGGGCATGTTCCAGGAATTCAGTAGTTTTCTGTGACATACAAGTGATATTCGCATTCGCCCTAATAGGAACAAATGGAAGCCAGTGAACAAAACACGCTTCCTACAAAATGCCTTTACTCGTTTGGTGAAATACAAATGACAGACTTGAAACAGAACTAAACTGCAGTGTTTTGAAAGTGCATGTACCAGCAATTCATTAGTTTTATCTGAGAAACAAGTGAGTTGCACATTCGTCCTGATTGGAATGAATGTAAGCCAAAGCACACGACACATCTCCTACAAATTGCCTTGATGCTTCTTGTAAAATGCATGGCACACTCTTGAAATACAACTAAAATTCAGAGTTTGGAAAGGGCATGTATCAGGAATTCAGCAGTTTTCTGTGTTGTACAAGTGATACACACATTCATCCTAATAGAAACGAATGGAAGCCAATGCACAAAACACGCTTCCTACAAAATGCCTTTATACTCTCAGTGAAATACACAGCACACACTTGAAACAGAAATAAACTGCAGTGCTTTGAAAGTGTATGTATCAGGAATTCATTAGGTTTGGCTGAGAAACGAGTTGCAAATACATCCTAATTAGAATGAATGGAAGCCAATGCACACAACACGCCTCCTACAAATTGCCTTGATACTTATTGTGAAATGTACAGCACACTCTTGAAATAGAACTAAAATGCAGAGTTTTGAAAGGGCATGTTCCAGGAATTCAGTAGTTTTCTGTGCTGTAGAAGTGATACTCACAATCGCCCTAATAGGAAAGAATGGAAGCAAATGCACAAAACCAACTTTCTACAAAGGTCTTTATATGTTTGGTGGAATACACAGCATACACTTGAAACAGAACTTACCTGCAGTATTTTGAAAGTGCATGTACCAGGAATTCATTAGTTTTTTCTCAAAAACATGTGAGTTGAACATTCATCCTAATTGGAATGAATGGAAGCCAAAGCAAACAACACGCCTCCCACAAATTTCCTTGACTCTTCTTGTGAAATGCACAGCACACTCTTGAAATGAAATGAAAATTCAGTGTTTTGAAAGGGCATGTTCCAGGAATTCAGTAGTTTTCTGGGCTACAGTAGTGATATTCACATTCATCCTATTAGGAAGGAATGGAAGCCAAGGCACAAAACCCACTTCCTACAAAATGCCTTTATACTCTTGGTGAAGTACACAGCACACACTAGAAACAGAAGTAAATCACAGTGTTTTGAAAGTGCATGTACCAGGAATTCATTAGTTTTTCTGAGAAAATTGTGAGTTGCTCATTCGTCCTAACTGGAATGAATGAAAGCCAATGTACACAACACACCTCCTACAAATTTCCTTGATACTTCTTGTGAAAAGCATGGCACACTCTTGAAATAGAAGTAAAATGCAGAGTTTGGAAAGGGTATGTTCCAGGAACTCAGTAGTTTTCTGTGCTATAGAAGTGATATTCACATTCGCCCTAATAGGAACGAATGGAACCCAATGCACAAAACCTGCTTCCTAAAAGATGCCTTTATAGTGTTGATGAAATACACAGCACACACTAGAAACAGAACTAAACTGAAGTGTTTTGAAAGTGCATGTACCAGGAATTCATTAGTTTTTTCTGAGAAACAAGTGAGTTACACATTTGTCCTAATTAGAATGAATGTAAGCCAATGCACACAACACGCCTCCTACAAATTGCCTTGATACTTCTTGTGAAATACATGGCACACTCTTGAAATAAAACTAAAATGCAGTGTTTGGAAAGAGTTTGTTCCAGGAATTCAGTAGTTTTCTGTGCTATACAAGTGATATTGAAATTCCCCACAAGAGGAACGAATGGAAGCCAATGCACAAAACCCGATTCCTACAAAATCCCTTTATACGTTTGGTGAAATACACAGCACACACTTGAAACAGAACTCAACCACAGTGATTTGAAAGGGCATTTACCAGGAATTCATTAGTTTTTTCGGAGAAACAAGTGATTGAACATTCGTCCTAATTGGAATGAATGTAAGACAATGCACAAAACACACCTCCTACAAATTGCCTTGATTCTTCTTGTGAAATGCACAGCACACTCTTGAAATAAAAATAAAATGCAATGTTTAGAAAGGGCATGTTCGAGGAACTCAGTAGTTTTCAGTACTATAGAACGGATATTCACATTCATCCTAATAGGAATGAATTTAAGCAAATGCACAAAACCCTCTTCCTACAAATGTCTTTATATGTTTGGTCAAATATACAGCACACACTTGAAATAGAATTTAACCACAGTATTTTGAAAGTGCATGTACCAGGAATTCATTAGTTTTTTCTCAGAAACATGTGAGTTGAACATTCATCCTAACTGGAATGAATGGAAGCTAAAGCACAAAACACGCCTCTATAAATTGCCTTGATTCTTCTTGTGAAAGGCACAGCACACTCTTGAAAGAAAACTAAAATTCAGTGTTTTGAAAGGGCATGTTCGAGGAACTCAGTAGTTTTCAGTGCTATACAACTGATATTCACATTCATCCTAATAGGAACAAATGTAAGCAAATGCACAAAACCCTCTTCCTACAAATGTCTTTATATGTTTGGCCAAATCCACAGCACACACTTGAAATAGAATGTAACCACAGTATTTTGAAAGTGCATGTACCAGGAATTCATTAGTTTTTCTCAGAAACATATGAGTTGAACATTCATCCTAATAGGAGTGCATGGAAGCTAAAGCACACAACACGCCTCCTATAAATTGCCTCGATTCTTCTTGTGAAATGCACAGCACACTCTTGAAATGAAATTAAAATTCAGTGTTTTGAAAGGGCATGTTCCAGGAATTCAGTAGTTTTCTGTGCTATAGTAGTGATATTCACATTCCTCCTAATAGTAACGAATGGAAGCCAAGGCACAAAACCCACTTCCTACAAAATGTCTTTATCCTCTTGGTAAAATAGACAGCACACACTTGAAACAGAAATAAACCACAGTGTTTTGAAAGTGCATGTACCAGGAACTCATTAGTTATTTCTGAGAAACTAGTGAGTTGCACATTCATCCTAACTGGAAGGAATGGAAGCCAATGCACAAAACACACCTCCTACAAATTGCCTTGATACATCTTGTGAAAGGCATGGCACACTCTTGAAATAGAAGTAAAATGCAGTGTTTGCAAAGGGTATGTTCCAGGAATCCATAGTTTTCTGTGCTATAGAAGTGATATTTACATTCGCCCTAACAGGAACAAATGGAAGCCAATGCACAAAACCCACTTCCTAAAAAAACTGCCTTTAAACTCTTGGTGAAATACACAGCACACACGTGAAACAGAACTAAACCGCAGTGTTTTGAACGTGCATGTGCCAGGAATTCATTAGCATTTTCTGAGAAACAAGTGAGTTGCACATTCGTCCTAATTAGAATGAATGTAAACCAATGCACAAAACATGCCTCCTACAAATTGTCTTGATACTTCTTTTTTTAAATGCATGGCATGCTCTTGAAATCACACTAAAATACAGAGTTTTGAAAGATCATGTTACAGGAGTTCAGTAGTTTTCTGTGCTATACAAGTGATATTCACATTTGAACTAACAGGAGCGAATGGAAGCCAGTGCAGAAAACCTGATTCCTACAAAATACCTTTACACGTTTGGTGAAATACGCAGCACACACTTGAAACAGAACTCAACCACAGTGTTTTAAAAGTGCACACACCAGGAGTTCATTAGTTTTTTCTGTGAAACAAGATGATTTCAGCTTCATCCTAATTGGAATGAATGAAAGACAATGCACACAACATGCCTCCTACAAATTGCCTTGATTCATCTTGTGAAATGCACAGCACACTCTTGAAATTAAAATAAAATGCAATGTTTAGAAAGGGCATGTTCCAGGAACTCAGTAGTTTTCAGTGCTATAGAACTGATATTCACATTCATCCTAATAGGAACGAATGGAAGAAAATGCACAAAGCCCGCTTCCTACAAATGTCTTTAAAAGTTTTTTCAAATACACAGCACAGACTTGAAATAGAAATTAACTGCAGTGTTTTGAAAGTGCATGTACCAAGAATTCATTAGTTTTTTCTCAGAAACATGTCAGTTGAACATTCATCTTAATTGGAATGAATGGAAGCCAATGGACACAACACACCTCTTACAAATTGCCTTGATTCTTCTTGTGAAATGCCCAGCACACTCTTGAAATGAAAGGAAAATTCAGTGTTTTAAAGGGGGTATTCCAGGAATTCAGTAGTTTTCTGTGCTATAGTAGTGATATTCACATTCCTCCTAATAGTAATGAATGGAAGCCAAGGCACAAAACCCCCTTCCTACAAAATGCCTTTATACTCTTGGTGAAATTCACAGCACACACTTGAAACAGAAATAAACCGCAGTGTTTTGAAAGTGCATGTACCAGGTATGCATTAGTTTTTTTGGAGAAACAAGTGAGTTGCACATTCATTCTAGTTAGAATGAATGGAAGCCAAGGCACACAACACGCCTCCTACAAATTGCCTTGATACTTCTTGTGAAATGCATGGCACACTCTTGAAATAGAATTAAATACAGTGTTTTGAAAGGTCATGTTACAGGAACTCAGTAGTTTTCTGTGCTATACAAGTGATATTCACATTTGAACAAACAGGAGCGAATGGAAGCCAATGCACAAAACCCGATTCCTACAAAATCTGTTTATATGTTTGGTGAAATACACAACACACACTTGAAACAGAACTAAACTGCAGTGTATTCAAAGTGCATGTACCAGGAATTCATTAGTTTTTTCTGAGAAACTAGGGAGTTGCACATCCGTCCTAACTTGAATGAATGGAAGCCAATGCACAAAACACTCCTCCTACAAATTTCCTTGATACATCTTGTGAAAAGCATGGCACACTCTTGAAATAGGACTAAAATGCAGTGTTTGCAAAGGGTATTTTCCAGGAATTCAGTAGTTTTCTGTGTTATAGAAGTGATATTTGCATTCATCCTAATAGGAACGAATGGAAGCCAATGCACAAAGCCCGCTTCCTAAAAAATGCCTTTGTACTCTTGGCGAAATACACAGCACACACTTGAAACAGAAATAAACCACAGTGTTTTGAAAGTGCATTTACCAGGTATTCATTAGTTTTTTCCAAGAAACAAGTGAGTTGCACATTCTTTCTAATTAGAATGAATGGAAGCCAAGGCACACAACACACCTCCTACAAATTGCCTTGATTCTTCTTGTGAAATGCATGGCACACTGTTGAAATAGAACTAAAATACAGTGTTTTGAAAGGTCATGTTACAGGAATTCAGTAGTATTCTGTGCTATACAAGTGATATTCACTTTTGTCCTAAAAGTAAAGAATGGAAGCCAATGCACAAAACCAGATTCCTAAAAAAAGCCTTTATACTCTTGGTGAAATACACAGCACACACTTGAAACAGAACTAAATCACAGTGTTTTGAAAGTGCATGTAGCAGGAATTCATTAGGTTTTGCTGAGAAACAAGTGAGTTGCACATTTGTCCTAATTAGAATGAATGGAAGCCAATGCACACGACACGCTTCCTGCAAATTGCCATGATACTTCTTCTGAAATGCACAGCACAATCTTGAAAGAGAACTAATATGCAGTGTTTGGAAAGGGCATGTTGCAGGAATTCAGTAGTTTTCTGTGCTATACAAGAGATGTTCACATTCGTCCTAGTAGGTATGAATTGAAGCCAATGCACAAAAGCTGCCTCATACATATGCCTTTATACTCTTGGTGAAATACACAGCACACAAATGAAACAGAACTCATCCACAGTGTTTTGAAAGTTCATGTTCCAGGAATTCATTAGATTTTTTTGGAGAAATAGGTGAGTTGCCCATTCATTCTAATTAGAATGAATGGAAGCCAAGGCACTCAAATGCTTCCTACAAACTGCGTTGATACTTCCTGTGAAATTCATGGCACACTCTTGAAATAGAATGAAAATGCAGTGTTTGGAAAGGGCATGTTCCAGGAAATCCATAGCTTTCTGTGCTATACAAGTTATATTCACATTAATCATAAGAGGAATGAATAGAAGGCAATAAACCAAACCAGCATCCTATAAGATGCCTTTATACGTTTGGTGAAATACACAGCACACACGTGAAACATAACTAAACTGCTGTGTTTTGAAAGGGGATGTACCAGGAATTCATTTTTTTTCTAAGAAACAAGTGACTTGCACTTTTGTCCTAATTACAAAGTATGGAAGCCAATGCACACCACCCGCCTCGTACAAATTGTCTTAATTCTTCTTTAGAAATGCACAGCACACTCTTGAAATAAAAGTAAAATGCAGTGTTTAGAAAGGGCATGTTCCAGGAATTCAGTAGTTTTCTGTGCTATACAAGTGATATTCATATTTGAACGAATTTGAGCGAATGGAATCCAATGCACAAAAACCTCTTCCTACAAAATGCCTTTATACATTTGGTGAAATACACAGCACACACTTGAAACAGAACTAAACTGCAGTGTTTTGAAAGTGCATGTACCAGGAATTCATTAGGTTTTTCTGAGAAACAAGTGAGTTGCTCATTCGTCCTAATTATAATGAATGGAAGCAAATGCTCACAACACACCTCCCACAAATTGCCTTTATTCCTCTTGTGAAATGCACAGCACACTCTTGAAATAATACTAAAATGCAGTGTTTAGAAAGGGCATGTTCCAGGAACTCAGTAGTTTCCTTTGCTATAGAAGTGATATTGACATTAGTCCTAATTGCAAAGAATGGAAGCCAATGCGCAAAACACGCTTCCTACAAAATGCCTTTATACTCTTGGTGAAATACACAGCTCACACTTGAAACAGAACTAAACTGCAGTGTTTTTAAAGTGCATGAACCAGGAATTCATTAGTTTTTTCTGAGAAACAACTGAGTTGCCCATTTGTCCTAAACAGAATGAATAGAAGCCAATGCACACAACACGCCTCCTATATATTACCTTGATACTTCTTTTTAAATGCATTGGACACTCATAAAATAGAACAAAATGCAGTGTTTGGGAAGGGCATGTTCCAGGAATTCAGTAGTATTCTGTGCTATACAAGTGATATTCTCATTTGTCCTAAAAGTAAAGAATGGAAGTCAATGCACAAAAACAGATTCCTAAAAAAAAGCCTTTATACTCTTGGTGAAATGCACAGCACACACTTGAAACAGAACTAAATCACAGTGTTGTGGAAGTGCATGTAGCAGGAATTCGTTAGGTTTTGCTGAGAAACAAGTGAGTTACACATTCTTCCTAATTAGAATGAATGGAAGCCAAAGCACAAAACACGCCTCCCAAAAATTGCCTTTATACTTCTTGTGAAATGCACAACGCACTCTTGAAATAAAACTAAAATGCAGTGTTTAGAAAGGGCATGTTCCAGGAACTCAGTAGTTTTCCCTGCTATAGAAGTGATATTGACATTCGTCCCAATTGGAATGACTGGAAGCCAATGCACCAAAACCGCTTCCTACAAAATACCTTTATACTCTTGGTGAAATACACAGCACACACTTAAAACAGAATTAAATGGCAGTGTTTTGAAAGTGCATGTATTAGCAATTCATTATTTTTTTCTGAAAAACAAGTGAGTTGCCTATTCATCCTAATTATACTGATTGGATGCCAATACACACAACACGCCTCCTACAAATTGCCTTGATACTTCCTGTGGAATGCATGGCAAACTCTTGAAATAGGACTAAAATGTAGTGTTTGGGAAGGGCATGATCCAGGAATTCAGCAGTATTCTGTGCTATACAAGTGATATTCACTTTTGTCCTAAAAGTAAAGAATGGAAGCCAATGCACAAAACCAGATTCCTAAAAAAAGCCTTTATACTCTTGGCGAAATACACAGCACACACTTGAAACAGAACTAAATCACAGTGTTTTGAAAGTGCATGTAGCAGGAATTCATTAGGTTTTGCTGAGAAACAAGTGAGTTGCACATTTGTCCTAATTAGAATGAATGGAAGCCAATGCACACAACACGCCTCCCACAAATTGCCTTTATTCTTCTTGTGAAATGCACAGCACACTCTTGAAATAAATCTAATATGCAGTGTTTAGAAAGGGTATGTTCCAGGAACTCAGTAGTTTTCTGTGCTATAGAACTGATATTGACATTCATCCCAATTGGAACGAATGGAAACAAATGCACAAAACCCACTTCCTACAAAAAGCCTTTATACTCTTGGTGAAATACACAGCACACACTTGAAAGAGAACTAAACCACAGAGTTTTGAAAGTGCATGTATTAGGAATTCATTAGTTTTTTTCTCAAAAACAAGTGAGTTGCCTATTCATCCTAATTATACTGAATGGAAACCAATACACACAACACGCCTCCTAAAAATTACATTGATACTTCTTGTGAAATGCATGGCAAACTCTTGAAATAGGACTGAAATGCAGTGTTTGGAAAGGGCATGTTCCAGGACTTCAGAAGTTTTCTGTGCTATACAAGTGATATTCACATTCATCCTAAAAGTAAAGAATGGGAGCCAATGCACATAACCCGTTTCCTACAAAATGCATTTATTCGTTTGGTGAAACACAAAGGACCCACTTGAAACAGAACTAAACCGCAGTGTTTTGAAGCTGCATGCACCAGGAATTCATTAGTTTTTTCTGAGAAACAATTGCGTTGCACATTCAACCTAATTATTATGTATGGAAGCCAATTCACACAACACACCTCCCACAAATTGCCTTGATTCTTCGTGTGAAATGCACAGCACACTTGAAATAAAACTAAAATGCAGTGTTTAGAAAGGGCAGGTTCCAGGAATTCAGTAGTTTTCTGTGCTATAGAAATGATATTCACATTCGTCCTAATTGGATCAAATGACGCTAATGCACAAAACCTGTTTCCTCAAAAATGCTTTTATACTCTTGGTGAAATACACAGCACACGCTTGAAACAGAACTAAACCACAGTGTTTTGAAATTGCATATACCAGGAATTCATTAGTTTTTTCTGAGAAACAACTGAGTTGCTCATTCATCCTAAATTGAATGATTGTAAGCCAATGCAGACAACACGCCTCCTACAAATTGCCTTGATACTTCTTGTGAAATGCATGGCACACTCATGAAATCGAACTAAAATACAGTGTTTTGAAAGATCATGTTCCAGGAATTCAGTAGTTTTCTGTGCTATACAAGTGATATTCACTTTCGAACTTATAGGAGCAAATGGAAGCCAATGCACAAGACCCGCTTCCTACAAAATGCCTTTATACTCTTGGGGAAATACAGAGAACACACTTGAAACAGAAGTAAACTGCCTTGTTTGAAATTGCAGGTACAAAGAATTCATTAGTTTTTCCTGAGAAACAAGTGCGTTGCACATTAGTGCTAATTAGAATGTATGGAAGCCAAAGCACACCACACGCCTCATACAAATTGCCTTTATTATTCTTGTGAAATGCACAGCACACTCTTGAAATAAACCTAAAATGCAGTGTTTTGAATGGGCATGTTCCAGGAACTCAGTAGTTTTCTGTGCTATAGAAGTGATATTGACATTCGTCCCAATTGGAACGAATGGAACCCAATGCACAAAAACCGCTTCCTACAAAATGCCTTTATACTCTTGGTGAAATACACAGCACACACTTGAAACAGAACAAAACCACAGTGTTTTGAAAGTGCATGTATTAGGAATTCATTAGTATTTTTCTGACAAACAAGTGAGTGGCCTATTCATCCTAATTATACTGAATGGAAGCCAATAAACACAACACACCTCCTACAATTTGCCTTGATACTTCTTGTGAAATGCATGGCAAACTCTTGAAATAGGACTAAATTGCAGTGTTTGGAAAGGGCATGTTCCAGGACTTCAGAAGTTTTCTGTGCTATACAAGTGATATGCACATTCATCCTAAAAGTAAAGAATGGAAGCCAATGCACAAAAATCAGCTTCCTACAAAATGCCTTTATACTCTTGGTGAAATACAAAGGACCCACTTGAAACAGAACTAAACCTCAGTGTTTTGAAGCTGCATGCACCAGGAATTCATTAGTTTTTTCTGAAAGAAAAGTGAGTTCCACATTCGTCCTAATTGGAATGAATGGAAGCCAATGCACACAATACGCCTCTTACAAATTGCCTTGATTCTTCTTGTGAAATGCACAGCACACTCTTGAAATAAAACTAAAATGCAGTGTTTAGAAAGGGAATGTTTCAGGAACTCAGTACTTTTCTGTGCTATACAAGGGATATCGACATTCGTCCCAATTGGAATGAATGGAAGCCAATGCACAAAAACCGCTTCCTACAAAAAGCCTTTATACTCTGGGTGAATTACACACCACACACTTGAAACAGAACTAAACCACAGTGTTTTGAAAGTGCATGTGTTAGGAATTCATTAGTTTATTTCTGACAAACAAGTGAGTTGCCTATTCATCCTAATTATACTGAATGGAAGCCAAAACACACAACACGACTCCTACAAATTGCCTTGATACATCTTGTGAACTGCATGGGAAACTCTTGTAGTAGGACTGAAATGCAGTGTTTGGAAAGGGCATGTTTCTGTACTTCAGAAGTTTTCGGTGCTATACAAGTGATATTTACATTCATCCTAAAAGTAAAGAATGGAAGCCAATGCACAAAACCAGCTTCCTACAAAATGCCTTTATTGGTTTGGTGAAATACAAAGGACCCACTTGAAACAGAATTAAACTGCAGTGTTTTGAAAGTGCATGTACCAGGAATTCATTAGTTTTTTCTGAGAAACAAGTGCGTTGCACGTTCGTCCTAATTAGAATGTATGGAAACCAATGCACACTACATGCCTCCAACAAATTGCCTTGATTTTTGTGAAATGCACAGCACACTCTTGAAATAAAACTAAAATGCAGTGTTTGGAAAGGGCATGTTTGAGGAACTCAGTAGTTTTCTGTGCTATAGAACTGATATTGACATTCGTCCCAAATGGAACGAATGGAAGCCAATGCACAAAACCAGCTTCTCCAAATGCCTTTATACTCTTGGTGAAATACACAGCAGACACTTGAAACAGAACTAAACCACAGTGTTTTGAAATTGCATATACCATGAATTCATTAGTTTTTTCTGAGAAACAAGTGAGTTGCACATTCGTACTAAATTGAATGAATGTAAGCCAATGCACACAACAAGCCTCCTACAAATTGCCTTGATAATTCTAGTGAAATGCATGACACACTGTTGAAACCGAACTAAAATACAGTGTTTTGAAAGATCATGTTCCAGGAATTCAGTGGTTGTCTGTGCTATACAGGTGATATTCACATTCAAACTTATAGGAGGAAATGGAAGTTAATGGACAAAACATGCTTCCTACAAAATGCCTTTATACGTTTGGTGAAATACACTGCACAGACATGAAACAGAAATAAACCACAGTGTTTTGAAAGTGCATGTATGAGGAATTCATTAGGTTTTTCTGAGAAACAAGTGAGTTGCACATTCATCCTGATTAAAATGAATGGAAGCCAATGCATGCAACACAGTTCCTATCTATTGCCTTGACACTTCTTTGGAAATGCATGGCACACTCTTGAAATAGAATTAAATGCAGTGCTTGGAAAGGGCATGTTCCAGGATTCAGTGGTTTTCTGTTCTATAAAAGTGATATTCACATTCACCCTAATAGGAACAAATGGAAACCAATGAACAAAACCTCTTCCTACAAAATGCCTTTATAGGTTTGGTGAAATACACAGCACACACTTGAAACAGAACTAAACCACCGTGTTTTGAAAGTGCATCTACCAGGAATTCATTAGTTTTTTCTGATGAACTAGTGAGTGGCACATTCATCCTAATTGGATTGAATGGAAGCCAATGCGCAAAATACACCTCTAAAAAATTGCCTTGATTCTTCTTGTGAAATGCAAAGCACACTCTTGAAGTAAAACTAAAATGCAGCATTGAGAAAGGACATGTTCCAGGAATTCAGTAGTTTTCTGTGCTATACAAGTGATATTCAAATTCTTCCTAAAAGGAACGAATGGGAGCCAAGGCATAAAACTGGGTTCCTACAAAATGCCTTTATATGTTTGGTGAAATACACAGCACACACTTTAAACAGCACTAAACTGCAGTGTTTTAAATGTGCATGTAACCGGAATTCATCAGTATTTTCTCAGAAACAAGTGAGTTGCACATTCGTCCTAATTGTAACGAATGTAAGCCATTGCACACAACATGCCTCCTACAAATTGCCTGGATACTTCTTGTGAAATGCACAGCACACTCTTAAAATAAAACTGAAATGCAGTGTTTGGAATGGGCATGTTCCAGGAATTCAGTAGTTTTCTGTGCTATACAAGTGATAATCACATTCAACCTAAAAGCAAAAAATGGAAGCCAATGCTCAAAGCCCCTTACTGCAAAATGTCTTTAGACTCCTGGAGAAATACACAGCAAACACTTGAAACAGAACTAAACCACAGTGTTTTGAATGTGCATGTACCAGGAATTCATTAGTCTATTCTGAGAAAAAAGTGAGATGCACATTCATCCTAACTGGAATGAATGTAAGCCAAAGAACACATCACACCTCCTACAAATAGCCTTGATACTTCTTGTGAAATGCATGGCACACTCTTGAAATAGAACATAAATGCAGAGTTTCAAAAGGGCATGTTCCATGAATTCAGTAGTTTTCTGTGCTATACAAGTGATATTCTCTTTCGTCCTAATAGGGACGAATGGAAGCCAATGCACAAACCCACTTCCTACAAATTGCCTTTATACTCTTGGTGAAATACACAGCAAACCCTTGACACAGAACTAAACTGCCATGTTTTCAATGTGCATGTACCAGGAATTCATTAGTTTTTTCAGAGAAACAAGTGAGTTGCACATTTGTACTAATTATATTGAATGGAAGCCAAAGCACACAGCACGCCTCCCACAAACTGCATTGATGCTTCATGTGAAATGCATGGCACACTGTTGAAATAGAACTAAAATGCTGTGTTTGGAATGGACATGTTCCTGGAATTCAGTAGTTTTCTGTGATATACAAGTGATATTCTCATTTGCCCTAATAAGAAGGAATGGAAGCCAATGAAAAATTGTGTACCTCCAATATGCCTTTATACTCTTGTTGAAATACACAGCACACACTTGAATCAGAACTAGACTGTAGTGTTTTGAATGTGCATGTACCAGGAATTCATTAGTTTTTTCTGAGAAAGAAGTGAGTTGCACATTCTTCCTAAATGTAATGAATGTAAGCCAATGCACATAACACGCCTCTTACAAATTGCCTTGATACTTCTTGTGAAATCACAGCACACTCTTGAAATAAAACTAAAATGCAGTGTTTTGAAAGGCCATGTTCCAGGAATTCAGTAGTTTCCTGTGCCATACAAGTGATATTAACATTCGTCCTAACTGTAATGAATGGAAGCCAATGCACAAAACCCGCTTCCTACAAAATGCCTTTACACGTGTGGTGAAATACAGAGCACACACTTGAAACAGAACTAAACTGCAATGTTTTGAATATGCATCTACCAGGAATTCATTAGTTTTTTCTGAGAAACAAGTGACTTGCACCTTCATCCTTATTAGAATGAATGGAAGACATGCACACAATACACATCCTACAAATTGCCTTGATACTTCTTGTAAAATTCATGCCACACTCTTGAAAGGGAACTAAAATGCAGTGTTTTTAAAGAACATGTTCCAGCAATTCAATAGATTTCAGTGCTACAGAACTGATATTCACAATTGTATTA
The DNA here is from genome assembly GCA_004027455.1 of Hydrochoerus hydrochaeris. Lineage (NCBI taxonomy): Eukaryota > Metazoa > Chordata > Mammalia > Rodentia > Hydrochaeridae > Hydrochoerus > Hydrochoerus hydrochaeris. The sequence goes on along the minus strand of PVLA01011836.1, from coordinate 6,543 downwards.
ATAGGATCGAATGGAAGCCAACGCACCAAACCCGCTTCCAAAAAATGCTGTTATACTCTTGGTGAAATACACAGCACACTCTTAAACAGAAATATACTGCAGGGTATTGAAAGTGCATGTACCAGGAATTCATTATTTTTTGGCGAAATAAGTGAGTTGCACATTCGTCCTAATAAGAATGAATGGAAGCAAATGCATACAGCATGCTTCCTACAAATTGCCTTGATACTTCTTGTGATCTGCATGGCACACTCTTGAAATAGAACTAAAATGCACAGTTTGGAAAGGGCATGTTCTTGGAATTCAGTATTTTTCTGTACTATACAAGTGATATTCACACTCGTCCTAATAGTAATCAATGAAAACCAATGCACAAAACCCGCTTCCTAAAAAATGCCTTTACACTCTTGGTGAAATACACAGCACATACTTGAAACATAACTAAACCACAGTGTTTTGAAAGTGCATGTTCCAAAAATTCATTAGTTTCTTCTGAGAAACAAGTGAGTTGCTCTTTCATCAAAATAAGAATGAATGGAAGGCAATGCAAATAAAACGCCTCCCACAAATTGCCTTGATATTTCCTGTGAAATGCATGGCACCCTTTTGAAATAGAACTAAAATGCAGTGTTTGGAAATGGCATGTTCCAGGAATTCATAGATTTCTGTGCTATACAACTGATATTCACATTCGACCTAATAGGAAAGAATGGAAGCCAATGCACAAAACCCACTTCCTACAAAATGCCTTTATACATTTGGTGAAATACACTGCACACACTTTAAACTGAACTAAATTGAAGTGTTTTGAAATTGTGTGTACCAGGAATTCATTAGTTTTTCTGAGAAACAAGTGAGTTACACATTCATCCTAACTGGAATGAATGTAAGCCAATGCATACAACACGCCTCCTAAAAATTGCCTTGATACTTCTTGTGAAATGTGTACCACAGTCTTGAAATATAACTAAAGTGCCATGTTTTGAAAGGGCATTTTCCAGTAATTCAGTAGTTTTCTGTGCTATACAAGTGATATTCACATTCATCCTAAGAGGAACGAATGGAAGCCAAAGTACAAAACCTACTTCCTAAAAAATGCCTTTACACTCTTGGTGAAATACACAGCACACACTTGAAACAGTACTAAACCGCAGTGTTTTGAAAGTGCATGTACCAGGAATCCATTAGTTTTTTCTGAGAAACAAGTGAGTTGCGCATTCATCCTATTTTTATTGAATGGAAGCCAATGGACACAACACGCCTCCTAAAAATTGCCTTGATACTTATTGAGAAATGCACAGCACACTTGAAATAGAACTAAAATAGAGTGTTTGGAAAGGGCATGTTCCAGGAATTCAGTAGTTTTCTGTGCTATACAATTGATATTCCCATTAACCCTAATAGGAACGAAAGGAAGTCAATGCACAAAAACTGCTTCCTACAAAATTCCTTTATACGTTTGTTGAAATACACAGCACACACTTGAAACAGAACTAAACTGCAGTGCTTTTAAAGTGCATGTACCAGTAGTTCATTTCATTTTTCTGAGAAACAAGTGAGTTTCTCCTTCGTCCTAATTAGAATGAGTGGAAGCCAATGAACACAACACGCCTCCTACACATTGCCCTGATACTTCTTGTGAAATGCACTGCACACTCTTGAAACAAAACAGAAATGCAGTGTTTTGAAAGTGGTTCTTCCAGGAAATCAGTAGTTTTCTGTGCTATAGAAGTGATATTCACATTCACCCTAATAGGAACGAATGGATGCCAAAGCAAAAAATGCCCTTCCTAAAAAATGCCTTTATACTCTTGGTGAAATACACAGCACACACTTGAAATAGAGGTAAACTGCAGTGTTTTGAAAGTGCATGTACCAGGAATTCATTAGTTTTTTCTGAGAAACTAGTGAGTTGCACATTTGTCCTAATTATAATGAATAGAAGCCAAGGCACACAACACACCTCCTACAAATTGCCTTGATACATCTTGTGAAATGCATGGCACACTTGAAATAGAACTATAATGCAGTGATTTGAAAGGGCATGTTCCAGGAATTCAGTAGTTTTCTGTGCTATACATGTGATATTCACATTCACCCTAATAGGAAAGAATGGAAGCCAATCCACAAAAAACACTTCCTACAAAATGCCTTCATACGTTTTGTGAAATACACAGCACACACTTGAAACCGAATGAAACCACAGAGTTTTGAATGTGCATGTACTAGGAATTCATTAGTTTGTCCTGAGAAACAAGTGTGTTGCACATTCATCCTAATTGCAATGAAAGTAAGCCAATGAACAAAACACACCTCTGACAAATTGGCTTGATACTTCTTGTGAAATGCACAGCCCACTCTTGAAATAAAACCAAAATACAGTGTTTTGAAAGGCCTGTTGCAGGAATTCAGTGGTTTTCTGTGTGATAGAAATGATATTCACATTTGTCCTAATTGGGATGAATGAAAGCCATTGCACAAAACCCGCTTCCTAAAACATGCCTTTGTACTCCTGGTTGAAATACAGAGCATGCACTTAAAACAAACTAAACAGAAGTGTTTTGAAAGTGCATGAATTAGGAATTCATTGGCTTTTTCTGAGAAACAAGTGAGTTGCACATTCATCCTCATTAGAATTAATGGAAGATAATGCACACAACACACCTCCGACAAAATACCTTGATACTTCTTGTGAAATGCATGGCACACTCTTGAAATAGAAGTAAAATGCAGTGGTTGGAAAGGGCATGTACCAGGAATTCTGTAGTTTTCTGTGCTATACAAGAGATATTCCCATTCACCCTAATAGGAATGAAAGGAAGCCAATGCACAAACTGCTTGCTTCAAAATGCCTTTATACTCTTGCTGAACTACACAGCACACACTGGAGATAGAACTAAACTGCATTGTTTTGAAAGTGCATGTACCAAGATTTCATTAGTTTTTTCTGAGAAACTAGTGAGTTGCACCCTCATCCTAATAAGAATGACTGGAAGCCAACGCACACAACACACCTCCTAAAATTGCCCTGATACTTCTTGTGAAATGCAATGCACACTCTTGAAAAAAATGCAGTTGTTTGAAAGGGGTTCTTCCAGGAATTCTGTAGTTTTCTGTGCTATAGAAGTAATAATAACATTCGCCCTAATAGGAATGAACAGAAGCCAATGAACAAAACACACTTCCTACAAAATGCCTTTATACTCTTGGTGAACTACACAGCACACACTGGAAACAAAACTGAACCACAGTGTTTTGAAATTGCATGTATTTGTAATTCATTAGTTTTTTATGAGAAACAAGTGAGTTGCTCATTCATCCTAATTAAATTAATGGAAAGCAATGCACACAACACACCTCCTACATATTGCCTTGATACTTCTTGTGAAATGCATGGCCCCCTCTAAAAATAAAACTAAAATTAAATGTTTGGAAAGGGCATGTTCCAGGAATTCAGAAGTTTTCTGTGCTATAGAAGTGATATTCACATTCGCCCTAATAGGACTGAATGGAAGCCAATGCACAAAAAGTGCTTCCTACAAAATGCCTTTATACTCTTGGTGAAATACACAGCACACACTGGAAAAAGAATTGAACTGCAGTGTTTTGAAAGTGCATGTACCAGGAATGCATTATTATTTTCTGAGAAACATGTGAGTTGTACATACGTTCTAACTAGTATGAATCAAAGACAATGAACACAAAATGCATCCTAGAAATTGCCTTGATACTTTTTTGTGAAATGCACAGCACACTCTTGAAATAAAACGAAAATGCAGTGCTTTGAAAGAGCATGTTCCAGGAATTAATTAGTTCTCTATGTTATAGAAGTGATATTCACATTTGCCCAAATAGGAACAAATGGAAGTTAAAGCACAAAACGCACTTCAAAAAAAATGCATATATACTCTTGGTGAAATACACAGCACACAATTGAAACAGAACTAAACCACAGTGTTTTGAAAGTGCATGTACCAGGAATTCATTAGTATTTTCTGAGAAACCAGTAAGTTCCACATTCGTCCTAATTAGAATGAATGGAAGCCAATGCACACAACACGCCTCCTACATATTGCCATGATACTTCTTGTGAAATGCACAGCACACGCTTGAAATAAAACTAAAATGCAGTGCTTGGAAAGGGCATGTTCCAGGAATTCATTAGTTTTCTGTGCTATAGAAGTTCTATTCTGACTCATCCTAATAGGAACGAATGGAAGCCAATGCACAAAAACCCCTTCCTACAAAATGCCTTTCTACTCTTTTTGAAATACACAGCACACACTTGAAACAGAACCAAATCTCAGTGTTTGGAAAGTGCATATACCAGGAATGCATTAGTTTTTTTCTGAGAAACAAGTGAGTTGCAAATTCGTCCTAATTAGAATGAATGGAATCCAATGAACACAACATGCCTCTTATAAATTGCCATGATGCTTCTTCTAAAATGCACAGCACACTCTTGAAATGAAACCAAAATGCAGTGTTTTGAAAGGGCATGTTCAAAGAATTTATAAGTTTTCTGTTCTATAGAAGTGATATTCTCATTTACCCTAATAGGAATGAATGGAAGCAAATGCACAAACGCGCTTCTTAAAAGTGCCGTTATACTCTTGGTGAAATACACAGCACACTTGAAATAGAACTAAACTGCAGTGTATTGAAAGTGAATTTGACAGGAATTCATTATTTTTTTCTGAGAAACAGGAGAGTTGCACATTCATTCTAATTGGACTGAATATAAGCCAATGCACACAACATGCCTCCTGCAAAATTCTTTGATGCTTCTTGTAAAATGCACATAACGGTCTTGAAATAAAAACAAAATGCAGTGTATTGAAAGAGCATGATCCAGGAATTCAGTAGGTTTCGGTGCTATAGAAGTGATATTCAATTTTGCCCAAATAGGAACAAATGGAAGCCAATGCACAAAACCCGCTTCCTACAAAATGACTTGATGCCTTGGTGAAATACACAACACACACTTGAAACACATGTAAACTGCAGTGTTTTCCAAGTGCATGTACCAGAAATTGATTAGTATTTTCTGAGAAACTAGTGATTTGCGCATTCATCCTAATTAGAAAAAATGAAAGCCAATGCACACAACATGCCTCCTCAAATTGCCTTGATACTTGCTGTGAAATCACAGCACACTCTTGAAATAGAAGTAAAATGCAGTGTTTGGAAAGGGAATGTCTCAGGAATACAGTAGTTTTCTGTGCTATGCAAGTGATATTCATATTTGTCCTAATAGGAATGAATAGAAGCCAATGCACAAAACGCACTTCCTACAAAATGCCTTGATGCTTTGATGAAATACACAGCACACACTTGAAACAGATGTACACTGCAATGTTTTCAAAGTGCATGTACCGGGAATTCATTAGTTTTTTCTGAGAAACAACTGTTTTGCGCATTCGTCCTAATTAGAATGAATGCACAAAATCTGCCTCCTAAAAATTGCCTTGATACTTGTTTGAAATCACAGCACACTCTTGAAATAGAACTAAAACGCAGTTTTTGAAAGGGCATTTCCCAGGAATTCAGTAGTTTTCTATGCTTTACAAATGATATTAACATTCGTCCTATTAGGAACGAATGGAAGCCAATGTACAAAATCCGCTTCCTACAAAATGCCTTGATGCGTTGGTGAAATACACAGCACACACTGGAAACAGATGTAAATTGCAGTGTTTTCAAAGTACATGTACCAGGAATTCATTAGTTTTTTCTGAGAAACAAGACATTTTCGCATTCGTCCTAAGGAGAATGAAAGGAAGCCAATGCACACAACACGCCTCCTCCAAATTGCCTTGATACTTGTCGTGAAATCACAGCATACTCTTGAAAGAGAACTAAAATGCAGTGTTTTGAAAGGGCATGTTAAAGGAATTCAGTAGTTTTCTGTGCTATACAAGTGATATTCACACTATTCCTCATACGAACGAATGGAAGCCAATGCACAAAACACGTTTCCTACAAAATGCCTTGATGCCTTGGTGAAATATACAGCACACACTTGAAACAGATGTGAACTGCAGTTTTCAAAGTGCATGTACCAGGATTTCATTAGTTTTTTCACAGAAACAAGTAATTTGCACGTTCATACTAATTAGAATGAATGTAAGACAATGCACACAACAGGCATCCTGCAAATTGGCTTGATACTTGTGAAATCAGAGCACACTCTTGAACTGGCACTAAAATGCAGTGTTTTGAAAGGGCATGTTCCAGGATTTCAGTAGTTTTCTGTGCTATACAAGTGATATTCACATTTGTCCGAATAGGAACGAAGGTATGCCAGTTCACAGAAACCATTTCCTACATAATGCCTTGATCCCTTGGTGAAATACACAGCACACACTTGAAACAGATGTAAACAGCAGTGTTCTCAAAGTGAATGTACCAGGAATTCACTAGTTGTTTCTGAGAAACTAGTGATTTGTGCATTTGTCCTAAATAGAATGAATGGAAGGTAATGCACACAACACGCCTCCAACAAAGTGCCTTGATACTTGTTGTGAAATCACAACACACACT
>PVLA01011835.1:29971-49599 GCA_004027455.1 Hydrochoerus hydrochaeris | reverse complement strand
TGGATGGGATGATCCCCTGACCCCTTGAGGTAAGCATAAATGCTTTAGCATGAGTGATGATATTTTCTATAATAACAGAATTCATATATTATTCCATGGCAGTAGTAGCTTATAATATCTAACAGGTTAATGTCAAAAAAAGTAAGAAATGATTCTTTTTTTATAGTTGTTTATCCTTGAAGCTTTTGAGACCACTTTAATCTGAAGAAATAATATAATTTGGAGTGTTCTCCAATGAGCTAATAAAACTGGAAATAACATTTTTTATCTTTATTGTGAATATATTTAATAAAAAACTATTATAAATGAATATCAACTTAACACAGTTGTCAATTAGAAGAGTGGAAATGATCCAAAACTTTCCAAAAAAGATTTTGTGTGTGTGGGTGACTTTAAAACATCCAGGAGTTTAAAGAAAACCTATGCATGAGCAGGAGCCTTAACAAAGAGCTAGATGCAATAGTTTATCACTTTCTAATGTTATGTATTTCTACAAAAGAATTAGGAAAGCTTCCCACATGATAGAAATTAAAGGGAAATTCTTTATTTCTATTTTTCCAGGAGAATAATTAAAGATAGTTGAATACATTAAATTAAAAAAAAAATCTTTCACTGGCTTACTTACTACTAAGGCAAGTTTAAAAAAAAATCCTCTAAACAGTCCCAAGAAAAAATTTTGTTATATAACAGATTTGATCTATGCTCATTTATTCCTATACTAAATCAATACCTATATGACATCAGTACAGGAAGTGACTGTAAATTTGGGAAAGAAAAATCAAGTAAAATATTGCATTCCTCAGTTATGTATAAAGCTTTTGTTTCAATTTCAAAAAGACTGAATGAAAGATTATATGACCTCAGCAAGAAGTTCATAAAAATCTTCTTTCTAAAATTAATATAAAATTTCAGTGTAGTTATTTCTGCATTGCCACACCCAAATGAGTATCACACACACACACTCATGTACATGAATGAAAAAATACACTTAATTATATGAATGCAGAATTATCATTGCTGAATAAGCCTCCTCCTTCTCAAGAAGTTGCTAATGTTGAATTGTACAGTCTAGTCCCTAGTATCTTGTGAATTCTTCATCTTAATTATTTTACCTGTATATTTTTTTCATGTTGTAATTTTGGATTTGTTCATAAAAAGTCAGTTATTCTTTTCCTACAGATGTAGTAGTTCAACCTATTAAGTGAGAGATGCAGTGTTAAAGATAGAATTGAAGGTTAGTAGGCCCAAGTTCCATCTGAAAAACATTATAGTGTCATAATTTTCATTTGAGAAAATTTATTTTGAGGAAGTAAAAAATGAAGGTATTTCATCCAGAAATTCTGCTTGATGTCTTATAAAGTAAGCCAAACTCTAATTTCACATTTTTTGAGGATTTAGTCTATATTTTTGAGTAAGAAATACATCAGAGGATAACAGAACTTGGAATATTGTAGACACAAATTAAATCTATCTAAATATGGTATGTAAATACTATGTGTAAAAATACTAAAATTGTCTAAAATATCATTCATGTAATTTATACTGTTAACCTGACTCTCCTCTAGTCACCTAAAAGTTACTCTACAGAAGTGAACTCACTTGAACAATTAAAATGGCATATTCATTTCAAATAAAATTTAAAATTTGCAGGCACTTTTCAATTGTTTTTAAGACCTCATGAAAATTTATGTTAAAATGATTTTATGAGAATGGTGTGCATCTCTTTTAAAATATCCAAATATTTTTGTCTTCTTACCAGATGTTTCTATCTTTCCTACAGAAGTAACCAGCTGAACATTAAAACACTTGTAAATAGTTTAATTTTAACTGACAGTCAGGAAAGACATTTAAATGAATACAGGAGAAACAACAAATTCAAATATAGGCATTCCCCATTTAAGAGGTAGGTTTTGTTCCTGTGACTAGGTCATCATATTAATTGGTTTCTAAATGAAGAATTGTACATAGTATGCCTATCACAATATTCAGAACAAAGAAATAGTCAAGGAAACTCCAACTTGATGACTTTGGTTTTAATTGTATAACCCTTACATGCAGTATCCCAATGGATAACAATGTAAATCTATTTTATTGCATTATCAGCAAAGAATATAATACTATACATTTAGAAGAAGCCACCATAAGTGCTGTTTACATTTCTGTGTTGTAAGACTGAATCCTGGTCTCAATCCATGTGGCAGGTAATAAGTCCAAACAGTCATTAGACAGGTTATTAAACAAGGAATATCTGTATCTGTGATTGACACTAATGTTCTATTCATTCAGTAGTTTTAATGTTTTTAAGAAAAATCAACATTTCATTACTTTTTAGCAATATTGTGAATTTTCTTTTTTACACACAGAAATATTGTGAATAATCTTTTTTTTTTTTACAAAATTTGAGAAGAATAAATAATTATTTCTATTCTAGTTGTTTAGCACAAAGGAGATCTGAGGGTACACAAGACGACTCTTTCTTGAGTTTTCTCCTTAAGTGCCTCACATTTCATCATATTTCTATATCATTTGCTTTGTTAATAATACTTTGAGATATCAGAGCCAAATTGAAAAATAAACAGGACCAAATCAGGTAGGGATTTAGGCAGAGAAAACTAACAGTTAATTTACAGTTGATTGATGTTATTGTTGTGTTCTTTTGGTAAACATATTTTATAAAAAATCACATAAAAATAGAGATACTTCTCTTCCTAGATCTCTTTGGGGGCATTTGGCAAAGTCTTAGTGATCTTTCATAACATAATCCTTTCATGAAGTGTGTTGGGTACCATGATATCGAGGAGGTCTATGTATTTATGTACTGAACTTTCACACATTTAATGAGATGGAGCAGAAAATATTGGCTACTCAGGTACCCAGATTTCATACCCTTTGCTAAATTTGAATAATAAATGGACATATGCAGTAGCCATGTTCTGAGACATGAATGGGATTCAATAAGTCATCCAGACTAGAGGAAACCACAGAAAATGAGACATTAAGAAAATCAGTAGCTATCTCAGGGAAGTCTGAGGATAACAAAGTAAAGTAGCTATAATGCACTGTAGATTCCCAAAGAACACAAATATTTTTAGAATATTATTTCATAAATTAACTTTTATGGCCTAGAGACATTTATCTAGTATTTTCCCCCCCTTAAAGGCCCAATTTATGAATGTGCATTTACTATATTTGGAGCGAGGCACAGTGACAAAAATATAAGAAAGTCAGTGCCTGTTTTTGAGAGCTCCAAATCTATTGAATTAAGAACAAAATGCAGTGTTGTGTTGTTCTGTTCTGATCTGCTTAGATCTGTCCTTTTTTGTTTTGTTCTCCTTAAAATAAAAAAAAATTTAAAAAAGAACAAAATGCATTGACTATTATTGGCCATGGTCTGGGTTTAAAGTGAGTTTTGTTATCATCAAAGATGGTACATTGTTCAGAGACTGGTAGTATGTGAATTTCATCTTGCTACTTATCATCACTTAATACCTTATAGATTTGAGGAATTAACTGTAAATACAAAATGGGTAAACAAGAAGTATAAACATTTTTGTCATTAACCTTAGAAACACCATTTAAGCAATCATTTTATATTCTGTGATAAATTATACTTTTCCTAAACAAGAGCAGTGCATCTAATATATTTCAGTACCATTTTTAGTTGGTTATCCTGTGAGAAACCTCAAACAGACACTATTTACATGTGAAGAGAAAGGCAAATAAATTTAGTTTTGAGAAAATTCTTACTTTGCTTATTGACCCTGAGATTTGGAAGCAATATCAAGTGAAATACAGGTAAAATTTATGTATACGAGTAATTAACACAGAGAAAGTTCTTCCAGTAAAAAATACATCATCACAGAAACTAGCCAATAATATTAGTGTTCTTATAGCTTTAGGAAATATAAGTGAAACAAAGACAGCAAAAAGAAATATGAGCAGACATATACTTCATATTTAATAAGATTCTAATGCAACATGTTGTAATTCCAAGGTGAGATATATGGAATGTGTTTAAGTAGAATGATTGCTAAGAGGACAAAAGGGCCTTTGTGGCCCAAAGTTTTAGAAACATTTGTCTTTAAAGTGTTCCCATAATTATTAAGGAAAACTTAATAGATAAGTAAAATAGGGATAAAAGTTTTCTAATATTTCAATTTCACTGTTTAAAAGTTTTCTTTTTTCTTACAACAGCAAAACTCTGGAAGGACATCAGTGACTGACAATTATAGGGAGGGGTACAAGAGAAGATTTATTAGACAAAATTAGTTAGATTCATCTAAGTTGTTACTGTTAACAATCCAACTGAAATTCAGGCATGCTAGCTTTTTCTGTATTTGATTATAAGAAATTAAATTAAATCTTTAATATTACTACTCCTTGTTTTATTATCGACACTGTTTTTCTTGGTTCAGAGCCAGAAAAAAATACTCTACTTAATGATTATCTTGAAGACCCAAATTTATTTTTATAGCACCATTTATGACAGAAAGATCCTTACAAACACAGAAACTTATTGAGTTTTCTTTCCTTTTCTGTATCTTTCTTCCCACTTTCCAAACTTTCTTCCCTCCTCCATTCCTGCCTTCTTGCTTCCTTCTTTCCTTCTTTGTTTTTTTACCTTCTTTCTTTCCTTGCTTTATTTCTGAGTGGAATCTGGTCAAATGCTCAAGTAAAATTTATGGATTTCTCTCATTACTAGTAGTGCATATAAATATATTGTATTAGCTGACTTCTGCTATAAATATTTTTCCTTTAAACTGGATCTCATGATTCTAAAGATAAGGGTTTATGTAGTCAGTTTTGTTAATACTTTTTTCACAGATATGCTAACTACATCTAATAGCATAATTAAATTCACATTTAATATTTCATTTTTATCTATTAATTAATTTAGACCTTTAAGTTAGATTTAAAATACTTCATAAAATAGCTGTTATATTATAGATAATAATCAAAGGAAAACGATCAGTTTTCTAATATTAAGAGCAAGAGATCAAGAATGAAATATTTCTTTGGGTTGCTTTTTATTATTAATCAAAATTGCTATGCAAGCTTATGCACATATATGATTTAATGTTCAGTTTTCTATAAAGTATAACACAGATATACTATATGAAATTTTTATTATATTAGCTTTGCACAAGTTACTACTAAATTCTCATGATAATGAGTATTCACAGCTTCCATTTTTAAATATTTTAGAAATGAGCAGGACATAAATAAGCTAAAGAAAAATGAGAATCTCAGACACTACATTATTATTTTAAACTAATAAAGATTTCATGGAAAAGCAAATGTGATAAAAAGGACCAAACCTTTACAAACCTGACAGGTTCAAATAACTGATACATAAGATTGATAAAAATAGTATTACAAACTAGCTACATTTCCATGAAAGAACAAAAAAAAGGATGCTTTTGATGGAAAAGGAAAAAAATATTATTTTGAATTGGAAATCATTATTTGGGAAAGAGAGCTTATATAAACATTCTGACGCTTCAGAAAAAGGGAAAGCGCAAATACCATTATATATTAGTATAATAGGAAAATGAAATCCAGTCACATCTGCAGTTTTCCTTATAAAGCTCATTGTGATTCTACTTCTTATGTAAAGACAAAACTTTTTGTAGCATGTTCTTAAATGCTTATTTCGCCTACTGGTTCCTTAAGGTATAAATGAAAAGGTTCAAAAGTGGAGCAACTGAAGTATTGAGCACTGAAACTCCCTTCATGAAGCTTATCCTGTTTGGCTGAGGGTTTAATGTACATGAAGATGCAGCTGCCATAGGAGATGGAGAGGACAATCATATGAGAAGAACATGTGTAAAAAGCCTTTTTTCTCTGATTGGCAGAAGGTATCTTTAAAATTGTTAGGGTAATTTTTGTGTAAGACAGAATCACCAGTGCCAAAGTGATCAAGAGGGTCATCAAAGCTAAAATGAAACTCGCTTCCAACAATTGTGTATCTGTGCAGGAGATTTGTTGTATAGGAGCAGTATCACAGTAGAAATGATCAATAATATTGGAGTCCAGAAATCTATGCTGAGAGCTAAGATAAGTCCTGGAAAAATAATAAGGAAACCAGCAATCCAAGAGCTGAGGACCAGCTTTGTACAAGTTTTTGAACTCATAATGGTTGTGTAATGCAGAGGTTTACAAATGGCAACGTAACGGTCATAGGACATGACAGCCAGCAGATAAAATTCAGATGCACCCAAAAGGAAGGCAAAAAATAATTGAGCTGCACAACAGTTATAAGAAATGGTTTTGTCACCAGTTGCCATGCTAACAAGCAGTTTGGGGATACAGACAGTTGTATAAATAATTTCTAGGAAGGAAAAATTTTGAAGAAAGAAGTACATGGGAGTCTTGACATGAGAATGCAGCAGAGTGAGGGTAATAATAGTCAGGTTGCCTGAGATGCTTAACAAGTAGGTGAAAAGCAAGAAGATAAACAGGACAATCTTCCACTCCCGGTCCTCTGTCAATCCTAATAAGATAAACACTGTCACTTTTGTATGGTTTTCCATTGCTACTTCTTGATCTCCTGTAAAATGTTGAGAAAAGTATTATCCAAATGGTAAAATGTGAAGGTAACTACATTAGAATATTACAATTGTCAAAGGTCATACAAAATTGGATAATCAAAAAAAATTATTTTTTCTAAGATGAACTCCAGCAAAATCAATTACTATTCATGCTTTGGGAAAAGTATTTTCAGTATTTCAAATGTGGAAAAACAAAAACATTCTTATACATGAACTTTATATTGTGGTTTGTTACATTTATGGTGATGAAATAAAGAATCTGAATCTGAATATGAAATAGATTTCTACTTTTTAGTGTGTAAAAGCTAAAATATCATGTTTTTCCTTAGTCTAACTAATTATATTTTTACACACTCTTGCTTTCAGTACTGATTATAAGTGTAAGAAAAAAGATGGCATGTAAATGTTTATCTAACACTTTTGGTCTTTACTAATATTTTTTTCTTTCAAGAAATATCTTTGGGCTGGGGATTTAGCTCAGTGGCATAAGTGCCTGCTTTGAAAGCATGCAGTCGTGAGTTTGATTCCAAAAACAAAAAACAAAACAAACAAACAAAAAAACAGAACAGAAAGAAGTATCTTCTTCTAATCTTTGTTTCTTCACTTTTTTTCCACTTTTCACTTTTACCATCTATTGCAGTGGTAAATTTTTCTTACCACAAAGTAAGCCTGATTTAAACAGAATTAACAGCTGTGGTGCTTCTTCGCACTATGTTCTGAAAGTAGAAAGAAGATATTAAGGCAAAAGTCAAAGTAAATTGATCAAGAAATCAGAGAGAAGTAAAATAAATAGGGAAGAAGAGAGGAAGTACAAAAGAACTAGTAAAGGAGTAAATCAGGCAAAGAAGATGACAATAGAAAACCTACTATTTAGAGTGATTTTTTTTCAGATATAAAAGTGACTGTTAATTGGTTCTTTGCTTCTTTACCAAGGTACAGACAGAGTTACACAGGAACTACAATTTTCATCTATCTAGGAAAAAGCAAAGGAGAAAGTTTTTCTGTGAGGATCATCTACTTGACAAGTGTTTAGCTACTTGGAGTTTATGCCAACTGTCCTGAAGTAACACAATCAGTCAAAAGCCAATTCAACCCAAAATGGAATTGCTTGAGATCTGAGAATTTGTAACTCATTAAATGAAATCCCACAGAAGTCCTGAGTATAAACTGCTTCATCTCAAGAAAGAAATTTTCTCCTTGGATGACTTAATCAACAGTTATCTGCTTTGATGACTTAATTACAAACAGCTGGTGTTTATTAAACAATTTTTAGAGATGGGCCTATGGAGGATATATTGAAATACACTGAAGAATCAAGGAAATCTAAAGCAACTTGAATGTTGTGGCTCATGTCTGAGTATAGTAAATAGAGCTCCTTTTAACTAAATGTTACGGGAGAGTAGGAAAAAAAGTCTTTTGATATTTTTGTTATTACTGTTTTTGGTTTCCTTCCATAGATGGAAATTGAACTCTGTAATTTTTGTATGGCAAGCAAGTGCTCTACCAAGGAGTTCTAACCTCAGCTCAGAAAAAAAGATGTTTTTATAGTGATGAGGACAATTGAGGCAAATTTATAAGGGAGGATGTTAAAAATGAATATGTCCTGGCTGTTGTGAATTGTGATGTAATAATAATAACGATAGATCCTATAGAATCACACTCACTTCTTCTCTTTCCTCTTTCCCTACCCTACAACACTGAGTTGTAGTATGAATAGCAAGCTTTTTGTTTGTGTTTACATTAACAGTCAAAATATGTTTCCCTATTTTCAAAAATCATGAGCAGTTTTTTGACAATAAATCATACAAGTTCAAATCTTTTATCATTAAATAGTATATAATAACATCAGATTAATAAGAGCAATAAATTAAGTACTTTTAAAGTTTTAAATGATTCATTTTCAACAAAATGTACAAATCAATGTGAAAAATATAATTTATACATTGTTATCCTTAAAAGTATACCATTATATAAACATATATAAAAGTATGCATACATATAACTCTCTCACTTTATCTCTCTATCTATATACCTATCAATATGTAATATTCAGGCAAATAGTTTTGTTTGTTGATGTTCACTATTGCTAAGTTCTTACCACAGGGCAAAGCACTCAGATTATTTTCTCTTTTTCAATAATCACACTGAAATGTGTAATATGTGTACATACCTTAACAATGAGGACATTTTATAATTTTAGATATAATTGTAAGTTGAGACTATTCAAACTTATCTTTTATTTTTTATTTGCAAGATATTTTTTATATTGTATTATATGTTAATACAAAACAACTAAATTTAATTCACTACCTATCCTATCAATTTATCATGATTATTTTACATTTACAATGCCTCCTACACAGTATAAAAATCTCTCCAAGGAATTAAGAACTACAAAGTATACTTTCCTGAAGATATTTAGTCTCTTTAGTATACTCAAAACAACTAAAATGCAGATAAACTCTTTTTGGTTTTCTTTAGACATTAAATTAGATCCTTCTGGGGATTTTTATGATGTTTTTACAATGAGATAAGGACATTTCTATACCTTGGGCACATAGCTGCCCTCAAGATATATGAATAAATGTGAAATCAAGAACACAAAATGTTATGAAACAGGTTCAGAACAGATCTGGAGGACTTCCATTTTTGAAACCAATATGCCAACAGACTGGAAGTAAATCACAAATAGAAACAAGTAGCTTGCCTTGCACCCATCAGAAAACTGAGGCCAAAAGGCAAACCATCCTCTTGCCTCAAATCTGGAAAGATGAATTCATTGAGAGAGATATTATCTCTTTACCTAATGTAGCAGCTACTGAAGCCACAGACTGGTCAAGACACTTCTGTGATAACTTGGATGAATTGCTATAGATTGAGTGTGGAGTAAATAACATGAGAGTGAGAAACAATTTTGTGCATAGTGTTTACAGGGCACACTTTAATAGTTTTTCTTCTAGAATCTCATCAAGTTCTCAAGATGAAAAGTCAAACCATACTGCATCCTTTTATCCTGCTGTGCAATGACCTAGCCCAGGGGATGGGACTTTACTGGATGAGGAGGTAGGTGTGCCTCATCCTATGGAAGGGTATTTCTCACACTCCATTGTCTAACTTCTTTGATTCACTTAAAAGTAGTGAAAATCTACACTGCTGGAGAACCATTTGTAAAGATGCCAACCATAAGGTAATTGGCTTCCTGAAGACTGAAATTTGATAATAATTTTAAAGAGTACTCTACCTGCCCTATAACTTTACATCAGATCAGGACTCTAGAATAATAAATTAGTTACAGGTGAAAGAGTAACATGATGCCAATTTTATTTCAAGAGACACACCTAAATAAGCATGAATTCCACAAAGGAACCGTAAAAGAGAACCCTAGAAGAGTTTGAAAATGCCATAACATATAGCTGCAGAGAATATTGTTAATATTAATATTAACCCGTAGACAATTTACCATAAAGCCTGACCTTAAATGTGTATTTACTTGTTTCTTTTACTTGATAGGTCACTTCCAACTTTCAACACAGCTTTACAGAGTAGGCTGAACACAGGGAAACACACATCTTGAAGAAGCAAAAGAAGCATCAAAAGCAGAAATCTGAGATTATATAGATTTTAGAATTGGTTAATATGTTAGTAAGAAAGAATAACAAGGAAATGCTAAAAACACTTAAGAGAAGTGAAGAATGCTTTTGTTGTGCACATTAGTGGACAGCTTGTAGGCATGGATAGATTTATCATGCTAAATATTATGTCAGTAGAAAATTTTCAAGTTGAAATGGAAAGAAAAAAGAAAGAATGCAAAGAAATAATAAAGGTGACTATCCATGTATTAAAAGATTTCAAAAAATTTAAAATATGCAAATTTGGAAAACAAAAAAGAACAGAGAGAAAGAGAGAGACACAGAAAGAGAGAGAGAGAGAGAGAGAGAGAGAGAAACATATTTAAAAAAAAAGTTCCAAAATTACAGTCAGACCCCTATTAGTACTCACAGCAATTTGAGAACATCAAACAGGACAAATGACCTTTTTCAGTCTCTGCAAACAAAGCATAAAAAAGTTATTGCGTGTGATACATTTATATTTCTTATGATAGGAAAGGATAAAAATAGCAGTGAATTCTCTCCAGAAGTTATGCAAACAAGAGAAAAGTGGACAAAAATATAGTACACCCTTGAAAAATTGAGGTTTAGAATTCACAGCCTTGGTCATTCCTGGATTTCTCCTTAGAACCTAAATAACAATTATTTGGCAATATGCACAGTTTTGAGGAAATAGTAAATATCTTCCACAATTGTTTCATTTATGGCAGTTGCACAATTAGCCAATCCAAGAGTGTTGCTCAGTTCTCCTTGCTGCTGCTTGAGTACTGCCCTGTAGCTCATCTCTGGCACATGCACCAGCATTTCCACATCATAACAGGTTGATCTACCTTGTAACTGTCTTCAGTGTTCTTGGTTTTATTCTTAAAGCCCTAAGATCCTAAGATGCCACCAAATTGCCCTGAAACTTCTAAGGCTTCTGCTAATGAACCTAAGCTCTAGAAAAAGTTTAAAACACTCCAGAAGAAAGTTGATCTGTTGTGCAGTGTTTTTATTAAATTAAATTATTACAGTATACAGTATTTTACTATATTAAATTATATAACTGCATGACACATGCCATATTGGGGGTTTAAACTGTAAAAATAGATATTTACAGATATTTTCTGACCATGTATGTAATTAATAGTTTTTCACAATTTCTGGGTGCTCTAGGAATGTAATCTCTGTAAATTTTCAGGGTCCACTCTAGTTAAAATTTTGGACAAAAATCCTATCAATTTATTATTCCATTAATAAAACAATTGTCTTTCAAAAGTGAAGGAGAATAAAATATTGTTTAGGAAGACTTAAAAGAAACCCAGAAAATGCACTGTCAACATGATTACCCCTCAAGAAACATTAAAATATATTCCATGGGAAAAGTAATATGATTCACATCACAAATTAAAATCTAGTTCAGAAAAATTGTGTTGGAGAAGGAATAAATGAATAAGTGAGTTGAACTAAACTTTCCATTAAACTGATATTTTTCTAAATAACAATAACTCTTTATTATTATGTATTTAAATTCCCTGCTGTGTTTATTTACATGTTTCTATCTTTAATGAATAGCAGTAAAATGAGATAACAAGTAGATTATCTCCTAATGTTTGTTTCACTTTTTCCCATATTTTTTCATTATTTTCCTCTTCCTCTTTAATTCTAATCTCTTTTCCTGCTTTCAATTATCAGTTATCTACTACTTCTTTAATATACAATTATTTTTCATTTATTAAGTTTGTTGGTATAATTTAGATATCCTGAAGGATCATATTCATCATAAGGAATTTGTATATGATATATCTAGATTCCTTTTTTCCCCAGTTCTATCCTCTTCCTTCATCCCTTCTTCTCTTTCTTACTTACAAATCTTTGTTTCCAATTTTCCCTTCTTTTATAATTTTTTATCTTTTCCATTCCTTCATTTCCCCCCCTCCCCATTTCCTCTTTCCTTTTGTACAATATCTTGCCATTTCACAATATCTATTGTACATTTTGGTCTGTCCTTACTCTTTCAGTTTCTCACATTAGCTAGAAAATGTGGTATTTACACGAGTCCAATTTATCTCACTTACGAGTATGCTCCCAAGGTGCATCCATTTACCTAGAAATGTCTGAAGTTTACTGTATGAAACACACATCTTTTTATCCATTCTTTAGTTAATGGGTATTGACCCACTCAGGGGGCCCAATGGAGATTTTTGAGGGTGTGGTCCAAAGGTTAAAGAACGCACATGTGCAAGACATCAGAAACAACAGCAAGCAGCATGGAGCAAAGCAGAGTACAAGAGCACCAGAGCCAGAGTTAAAGAGCTACCTGTATCTTTATTGTGTAATTCTTGTACAGGTTGTTATCTCATATTTACATTCTTAAATAATGCCATAAACAGCACATAGGTGTTTACCTGTGCTAAATCATGGTTACATAATTATCCCATTGTGCAACCTATAGTAGGCAAGCAGGGTCATATCCTCAGGTGTTTTTAAATGTCCCTGAGCTTTGAAGTTGTCTGAGTACTTCCAAATATCTCCCCGCCAAAGGTCAAAAGTATATAAATGTAACATTCTATATGTAATAGGGCAAAAGTACCTGCCTGTGTTGCAGTTAACAAATCAAGAACCATGCGGTTTTGCAAAACCATTTTTTTCATTTGAACAATTTCATTGATAAGTAACAGAAAAGCCTAGTGTGTAAAATTCAAGACCCTATGTGTGTAAAATTCAAGGCCCTATGTTGAGCAAGGGTGTGTAAAATTCAAGGCCCTATGTGTGTAAAATTCAAGGCCCTATGTTGAGCAAGGGTGAAGTTTATGGACCTTGTCCCTGGTCAAACACTATTCCTAGCAGTATCCCATATGCAGCAATCAAACATTCCACTGCCTGGTCAAGGCATCTGTTAAGTTATTTTCTGATGAGAGAAGTGGCTTATTCCTAAATTGTCAGCTTTTTGGCCATGCTCTCATACGTCTCATCATAGGTTGGTATCTCACAAGGGATGCTGCCCTGTCACTCTCCCCAAGCCAACAGCTTGAGTATCAGTCCCCTAAAGATGACCCACTGTCTGTGTACACATGCAGGGGGCCTTCTTCATGTATCACAAACAACCATATTGCCAGCAACTCTGTCCATTGGCCTGATCTGCTTGTTCTGGTTTCAAACCATAGTAGTTCCACACTGGATGGGACAGTGACTACTGTCCATTGAGAGAGTGTGCCATGGATAGAACCATCAATATATGAGGCATCACTGGAGGTCCCTCTTTCCATTTCATCTAGGTACTAGGGGTCATGTCCTGTAGTCCAACCTGCCAGATGGGTTCCTGGGCTGTGTATGTCAAAGGTCCCCAAAATAATGGCCAGTTCAGCTATTAACAGGCTAGCTGAGAAAGAGGCCCATGGTTGGAGTTATGCTCCCAGTGCATGAGAGTGGGGGCCTGTGCCACTGTGCTCCTGGATAGGGCTGCCCACATCTGTATATAACCCTCTGAAGGGTATTTTGTCTGTGCTTCCTCCATCTGTTGTCCTGTGGCACTTTCACAGGTGTGCACAGCAGCATACACTGTGCCGTTTCTCAATCAGGAAATATCAGCTCTCACCTCCCTTTTACAACTGTGACCAAAGCACAACAGGATGCTTCCAGTTCCCATTTTTGCCTTAAACTTCCACCAATTCTATCATCATCCACGCTGACAATTAGGTACCATGGGCTAACTCTTAATCAGGGTAAAAGGGGGCCAGTGTCATTTCTTCCAATTTCAAGGAGCTCCTATGGTCATTTGGCCCTGGTCCATAGGTTGGTATTGCTGCTTAGGGTGTAACTGCCTCCACAGAGGTCAGCAACACAACCAAGGCTGCTATCTAACTTATCTGTGACTAGGCCAGCAGCCAGCAGGTCCATCCAGATCTGGCACTGAGTGACCTTCAGAGACCCTACAGCCTGTCCTTAGGGAGGCAGTTCCACTTGCCTGGGGCCCTCTTTCCTTTTTTTCCTTTGCTAGTACAGTTTTTACTGATCTCATCTTACCTTGGCCCTTCACTTCCACATCTCCCAGCCTGGCCAAGGCATCCACAACATTATGGATGCAGAGATCTCTAAAGGGGGCTAGAAGAGTGGTCACTGACCTAAGCATGCCTGTTAGCCTGCTTGCCAGAACCATGTCCTTCAAGTGTGCCATCAACAGTTCCTCATTTGGGCTACCGTACTGCAGTACAAACATCATCTACCACATGACCATTTGATGTAGCACAGTTATCAAATCTAGATAGGTTATCCATTTAGTGACTTGCTGTGGCAGGTCACTTGAATTCACCCAAACCAATTGATCTGCTGCCATCAGCTATCAGTTTGATTACCAGCTTCTGGGGCTGTCCTCTGCACACTCTGCAGAAGCCATCTCGTAGCGAGGGTATTGGCTATGCTGGCTACTTGGGACATCTCCTGTGAGATTTATCTTTGGTGTGAGGATTATCCTGCATGAAAATCTAATTTCAAGGTCAACTTTTTCAGATAATTCTTGGTGCCAAATATTGGATTTTCAAGACACTGACTCTCTTGGACAAATTTACCGATTAAATTTACTGATGAGTCTAATAAGAATAGTGGTGTATTAATGAAGTCTGGACAGAGGGAGAAATTAAATACTTGAATCATCACAATAAAGGCCTTGACAAACCCTATAGGTATCTCTGAGAGTAGGATAGTACTTTAGAGTTGTTCCAAATTGGGGAAAACTTATCCAGACTTTTGTTTTCTTATGTGGTCCCCGTACTAGGTGTGTGTTACCTGTGAGAGCAGTGTGCCTTACATAAGCTGGAGTTCCTCAGATAAGAGTAACTTCAAGGGAAAGGGACTTGATTAAGTGCTATCAATCAATACTCATTGTGCCTTGAGAAATAAATGTTAATACAGAAGTATGACTGTGCATTTGCGTGTGTGTGTGTGTATGTGGTGTGTCTATGCGTAGGCTATACTATTCAAATTTCCTAGGGCTACCCAAGGATTATAAATTTGTAAAACAATCTGAGTACTGAGGGAGATAAAGGTGACAAATTTAATAAAAAAATTAAAGATTTGTATATATAAATTACATTTTACATATTAAGCATTGATTCAACAAATCTTTATTGACAGTATACTACATGACCAGTATATTTAAAAGTTACTGTTTTCATAGGTCTCTGTTCTAGTTCTTTTTCTATTCTTTTATGATTTTCCTTTTTGTATAAAAAGTCATAATCAATACCTTCTTGTCCTCTTTTGCCCTAACACTTCCAAACCTAGAAAAGGCTTATTTAAACATGAAAGTACTGCTCAAATATTTTCCTCTGGGTGAAAACTCTTCTAATTCATTGAGACTATTAATAAGTCCATTTTTTTATTTTTAAAAGGAATAAGAACCAAACAAAATAAAACAGAATAAAGCCAACCAAAACAAAACAATAAACATGATTACAGCACTTCAGAATGAAGTAATAGGAAATCAACAATGGCTACCATAATGTCTCTTGTTATCTTCAAAATAGCTGCTTATATCATCAGACATAATAAAATAAAACAAAACAGAACAAAATAAAACCAATCAAAACAAGACAATGAACATTATGTAGGACTTCAAAACAAGATAATAGAAAATCAACAATGGCTACCATACTGTATCTTGCTATCTTTGAAATAGCTGCCCATGCTATCAGTTATAGTAAAATCAAACAAAAAAATGAAAATGATATGACTGTAGAACCAGATAATAGGAAATTAACAATAGCTACCACCTTCAGAAGGAGATTCCCCCAGGGTTGCTATATTGCATATTGCTATCCTCTAAATAGATGCTCAGACAACTAGCTTTAAGCCTTCAAAGTGAATCAAACAATACAGGTATTAAGTTATTTTTTTTTAATTCAGTGGCTGTCATGTTAGCCTGTGTTTCTCCAAATCAGCCAGTTGCTTACCAGTGTCAGGGGATGGGATGGGCACTTCTTGTCTCCCAGCCCATGCCCTGACTGGCTCACTTAAAGAAGTTAGCTTCTTCCTGATTCTCTTCTGGGATGCATGGCTCCTGCTGGCTCACCAGTCCATTTTGTTTTTTACCATATGTCCCCAGAATCAGATTTTCATTGGGCTAGTAACCAAAGTGAGTTTCACCTTCTTAGTTAATAGGTTTAGATCTTCATATGAGAGTTTTCCCTATTTAATTAGTACTATAATGACTCCCAATTCATCAAGCCAAAATAGACACCATATTTATTACTATTTTTGCATTTCTCACTCATTTCTGATCATATATATTTTAAAAAGATTATGTAGTATATATATCTTTAAAAAAACTAAAAATTTGTCTTTTTGTTTCTTCACCTCTACTACCAACATTCCAGTGAAAGTGTGATTCTTTCCCTAGACTGTTGTGTTTTATACTCTCAATCAATCTTCTTGCTCTTTTCCTTCCAGTCTACATTATCCTAGACAGAAAGATGTTTTCACTAGGCTCAGATAATGCTCTGTGTAAATTCTCATAGAATCCTGGAGACCACACTGAAACCCCCAAATATTAAGATTTCAGCTTCCAAATAATATAAGATTGATTTCCTAGTCCTCTCTCCATTATCCTTTAGGAAATACTACTGTTTTTTATTTGATTTCTTGGAAATGACAAGATTTCCCTTACTTTGAAGATTTTGCATCAAGCATCTCTTCTAGAATAAAACCTTCTTCTTCTCTAATGACCAATCCTGTCATATCAACAAAACAACGACTACTAAAAGAATAATAACCATAATTACTAACATTTTCAGGATTGTTACAATAAGCCTTTTGTCTTTTTCTTTTTGTACCGGGGGTGGGGATCAAACTCACAACCTTGTGCTTGCCAGGCAGGCACATATGCTGCTGAGCTAAATCCCTGATGCCTTTTGTTTTCCTATTTACTTTAATAAAAATCTCACTGAGTGTCAAGAAGTTTTCTTTAATCTCTCTCATTCTATCCTCTCTTCCTGAGATTGGTAGTGAAATGAACTATGTGATCTAAACTCATATATTTTCTTTTTCATTCCCCAAAACTACCTTAAATAAAAATAAAGGAATACAATTTATAAATCACTAACAAAAAGACAGGTATAAAGGAATAAAAAATTGGAAGTTGGAAGAAAGGTTTTAATAGAATTGGTAGAGCAATGAAAGCAAAAAATTGAACTGGTAATAATGGAACAAACAAGCCTATGATCAATGTCAAAGCAGATGGTCAAGAATGTTAGGCAGCAAGCAGATGGTCAAAGAATGTCAAGCAGAATGTCAAAGCAGATGGTCAAGAATGTTAGGCAGCAAGCAAGATTATGGCTTATGAGGGTTTGAGACAAAGTTGATAAACTAATGAATCAGTCTGACTTTTTCTTATTTGGGAAATAATTGCTTTTATTTCCAGAAACTATTATTTTTCTATCCCAGTACAATACTGGAGAGATTCTAGAA
This sequence comes from Hydrochoerus hydrochaeris, assembly GCA_004027455.1. Lineage (NCBI taxonomy): Eukaryota > Metazoa > Chordata > Mammalia > Rodentia > Hydrochaeridae > Hydrochoerus > Hydrochoerus hydrochaeris. Next base: position 31,997 of record PVLA01011835.1, on the reverse strand, counting down.
TCACATAAAGTAGATCATCATTTAAAATGTTACGAAGGAAAAAAGTCCTCACTGTGAACTAGGGAAGTAAATAATGTATATCTTGTGAATTCTTGAAATCACATATCCATTCACCACTGGGATCCGTAACATTAACTGGCATTAGTCTTTTACTTACAAGCCCCCCCGCCAAATGATGATTTGTTTTTGGAGAAATCTAGAAATCCCAGACTAAACACTGTAGATCAGCTGAATAACCCCAAAATACAGCACATTATCTGAAAATCATTTTGAGTTTCATGCAGACCTTCAAAAACAATTTCCTTCTTCAGGTTTAAATAAAAGCTTCCATTGAAGAAAGCTAGTCACTAGTAAGTGAGATCAGATTAAGTAAGTAAAGAAAAGGAATTTAAGAGATATCACTGTAATACAATGGTATTTTCGGACATATAAGAAATTATATGATTTGTATGAGATGATAAGAATGGGGCATGAAATGAACATAGAGTAAATAAGACATATTTTGAATTTTTTTGTGTTTATCAGATATAAATTCATATAAGTAGTTTGAACATAAATATATCACATTGTAGAATAATAAAAAAGATTTAAAGAGTGTTAACAAGTATAATGTTCCAGGGATCCAATATATGAAAACTAAAATTTTCAGTCTCAGTAAACAGAAAATAGAACATAATATTTTCAAAATAAATCAAGAAAATTTATAGTTAGTTAAATTTAATATTAAGTAGAATTATAATCCTGTACCTATTAAAAAATGCGATAACAAAATGAAAAAAAGTTATACTAGTTGGCATTGAAGTTGTAAAATTCTTTTTTTCATAATGACTTAAACATTTATTAATGCTTACCCAAAGTAATCAGCCACCACCAGAAAACCAAAATCCATCCAAGAATTAATAAATAATGTTATCAAGTTGCAGAATAAAAAGTCATTATATAAAAGTGAATCATTTTCTTATATAACAGCAACAATAAATTGAAGTTTGAAATTAAACATAAAACTACTTAGTTAACATTAGTAACACTTAAAATGAAATATTTTGGCACACATATTACAAAATAGGCATAAAAATCTATATAAAAATATTATAGAACTCTAGAAGAATTGAAAGTGAAACTAAGTAAGTGAAATAACATTCCATTTTCATGAATGAGAATATCGTCAACACACTGAACTTTCTCAGTATATGCTCAAACTCACTAAATTCCCAAGTGAGCCAGTGGGACCCAGATTCCAGTTTTGGGCCCTCACTGCGTGCTCTGGTGTAATCCCAGCCCATGGAAAGGGACTCTGAGCCTGCTTCCAGGTGGTAAGATCACCCGCTGCACCCCAGATCATCCTGGGCCCACACACAGGGAAAGGGGCCTAACCGGGCCATGCCCAGCGACCACCAAGCAGCCAGTGGGACCCAGATTCCAGCTTTGGGCCCTCACCTTGCACTCTGGTGGAATCCCAGCACAGCAAAGGGACTTTGAGACTTCTCCCAGGCTATAAGACCACCCACTGCATCCCAGACCACCCCAGGCCACAAACAGGGACAGGGGTGGGGATGTCTAACCGGGCCATGCCCAGCGACCATCAAGCAGCCAGCAGGATGCAGATTCCAGCCTCAGGCTGTGAACATGCACTCTGGTGGAACCCCAGCACACAGAAAAAACTTGGAATTTAGCTCCCAGGTGGCGAACCTTGGACTACAGGGGATTAACTGTGCCAGGGTGGTGAGTATGCCCCTAAATAGAGGTATAGAAAGGGTAAATAGGGCCAGTAGTAAAGCCCCCTCCCAACTAACTGTGAGACCTTGGTGAGTCTGAAAAGAGTGTGGGTGATCACCTCCTACACACAGAAAACATCAGGCAGAGTGAAAATGACAAAATGAAAAGGCAAAATGTGGTCTCAAACATCTAGTCCACCAGAAGCAAGTGGAGGAGATATTGAAATAGAAGATCCCAAAAATAACACACCAGGACCTCTGAAAAGATAGAGAGCAAAAAAAAAAAAAAAAAAAAAAAAAAAAAAAAAAAA
>PVLA01011835.1:0-29871 GCA_004027455.1 Hydrochoerus hydrochaeris | reverse complement strand
AGAAAATATGCAGAATTCATGAAACAAACCGAAAGAGACATCCAAGAAACAAAAGATTCTATTTAAAGCTCCAAAACTGCTTAAATGAAGCTGAGGATAGGATTTCAGACCTTGAGGACAGGATTGTAATTAGTGATTATGAAAGGATAGAACTTTTAAAAATAACAAAGCAGCATGAAGTGATAATTCAAAAGCTTCAAGATGATGCCAAGAGCAACAATATAAGATTAATAGGCATCAGTGAAGAGGCAGAAGTCAATGCAAATGACATAACTAAAATATTCACAGAAGCAATAGAAGAAAATTTCCCAAACATGGGGAAAGAATCTGATATGCAGATAACTAAGGGATATAGAATGCCAAACAGTCACAAGCAACATAAATCCACACCCAAACACATAATAATTAAGATCTCAGACATGCAGAATAAAAACAGAATACTAAAAGCTGTTAGAGAAAAGACACAACTCACTTGCCAAGGAAAGCCCATTAGAATCATAGCAGGCTTTTCAGCACAAACCCCCAAGTCAAGAAGAGCTTGGAATGAGGTATTTCCAACCCTGAAAGAAAATAACTTTCAACCCATACTGTTGTACCCAGCAAAACTTTCACTCAAATTTAATGAATAAACAAGACACTTCCATGACAAAGAGCAGCTAAAGAAATTAATGTCCACCAAAGCAACCCTAGAAAGAGTAATGAAAGACATACTACACAGAGATAAAAATGAACACAATCCCCAGAACAACAACAGGAAGAAACCACCAGGCAGAACAACCAATTAAATAAGGGGAAAAGCAGAAAGCAAACAACTGGAACATAACATGGCAAAGTCAAGCCAGTACATATCAGTGATATCCATAAATGTAAATGGCCTCAATTCATCTATAAAAAGAAATAGACAGACAGAATGTATCAAGAAACATGATCCCACAATATGCTGTATACAAGAAACACATCTCATGCAAAAGGAAACTCATAGATTAAAAGTTAAAGGATAGAAAACAGTATTCCATGCAACAGGAACCCATAAAAAAGCAGGGGTAACTATTCTAATCACAGACAATGTGAACTTCAAACCTAAAATGATTAAAAGAGATAAAGAAGGTCACTACATACTCATTAGTAGAAAAATTCAAGAGGAAGAACTACCAATTATAAATATATATACACCAAATACAGGAGCACCCAATTATGTAAGACAGACACTAATGGGCATGAAAAACCAAATACACAAGAACACAATTATAACAGGGGCTCTTAACAGTCCAATGTCACAAAGAGATAGATCAACTAGACAAAAAGTCAGCAAAGAAATAATGGAACTGAATCACACCTGTGAGTAATTGGACTTAGTAGATGTTTAGAGTGTTTCACCCTACCACATCAGAATGCACATTCTTCTCAGCAGTGCATGGGACATTCTCCAAAATAGACCATATATTATCCCATAAAACATTCTTAAGTAAATGCAAAGGTATTGAAATCATCCCATGCATAATATCTGACCATAGCGGACTGAAATTGGAAATTAATGGCAAAAGAAATTGCAGAACCTGCACAAATACATGGAAATTAAATAATAACTTTTTGAACAACCAGTGGGCTACAGAGGAAATTAAAGAAGAAATAAAGCAATATCTACAATTCAATGAAAACACAGAAACAACATACTGTAATCTATGGGAGGCAATGTAAGCGTCTTAAGAGGGGAATATACAGCAATAAACTGTCATATCAAGAAAACAGAATGAGCACAAATAAACAACCTAATGCTCCATCTCAAGCTTCTAGAAAAAGAAGAGCAAGCTAAACCCAAAGCTCATAGAAGAGAGGAAATTATAAAGATTAGAGCAGAAATCAATGCAATTGAAACTAAAAAAACAACACAAAGAATTAATGAATTGAAAAGCTTATTTTTTGAGAGAATAAACAAAATTGACAAACCTCTAGCTAACCTTTTGAAAAGAAAGAAAGAAAAAACCCAAATTCATGCAATAAGAACTGAAAAGGGGGAAATTACTACAGATACCATGGAAATTCAAAAGATCATGAATATCTACTTTGAAAATCTCTACTCACATAGAATGAAAAACACAGGAAATGGACAGATTTCTAGAAACATATGAACTACCAAAGCTCAACCAAGAAGATATAGCAATTTTGAACAGCCCAAATTCAGCTACTGAAATTGAAAACATAATTAATTACCAACAAAGAAAACATAATTAAACTTACCAACAAAGAAAAGCCCAAGTCCTGCTGGATTCACAGATGAATTTTACAAGAAATTTAGAGAAGATTTGATCCCAACATTCCTTAAGTTCTTCAATGAAATTGAGAAGAAAACAATCCTCCCTAAATCATTCCTGGAGGCAAGTATTACTCTGATACCAAAACCAGAGACAGACCCAACCAAAAAGGAGAACTATAGGCCAATCTCACTAATGAACATTGATGCAAAGTCTCTCAACAAAATACTGGCAAATAGAATGCAGCAAATCATCCAGAAGGTTATACATCATGACCAAGTGGGGTTCATTCCAGGAATGCAAGGATGGTTTAACATATGCAAATCAATTAATGTAAAACACCACATCACCAGAGCCAAAAACAAAAACCACATGGTCATCTCAATAGATGCAGAAAAAGCTTTCGACAAAGTCCAACACATGCTCATGATAAAAGTCCTTCAGAAACTCGGAATACATGGTGTCTACCTCGACCTTATTAAAGGCTATCTATGACAAACCAATAGCCAACATTATACTAAATGGACAAAAACTGAAAGATTTTACTTTAAAATCAGGAAAAAGTCAAGGATGTCCACTACCACCAGTCCTTTTCAATATAGTTCTGGAAACACTAGCCAGGGCAATCAGACAAGAGAGAGAAATAAAAGGAATAAAGATAAGAAAGGAAGAAGTTAAATTATCACTATTTGCAGATGACATGATACTCTATATAGAAGACCCAAAAACTCCATTAAAAGACTACTAGGGGTAATAAACAAGTTCAGCAGTGAGTCTGTGGTATATTATAGTTTTACACTACACAGTAGGGCAACAATAATGTAATATATTTTTAAGAAAACTAGAGGAGAAGGTTTTGAGTGCTTTTGCCACTAAGAAATGATAAATATTTGAGGAGATAAATGTGTTTAATGATATTTAACCTATGAATGTGTATGTATCAAACATCACATGGTACCCCATAAATATGTAATTTTTAAAATGTACAAAAAGGAGAAAATAAATTCTAAAGAAGTAGATAAGCTACTAACAATGAGATTTACTAAAAATGGTAGAAAGTCATACCAATTATCTACATATACTCACCTGTTTATGAGGAAAATCCATGGGAGCTATTTTACTCATTGAAATTTCAAGTCTTCAAAGAGACGTTATGGGATTACTGGAAGTACATCACATATGTTAAGGAGTAATTTTTAAAAAGATTTTGATGTCTATAAAAACATCTTATTGTCTCACTAGTGTGAGAAGCTGAACAGGATAATATGATCTAAAATGTACAATAGATACGTGAGTTTGGAAGAAATGGTTCAAAAGAAAAAAACTGTGATGCAGGAACAGGAAAAGGAAGGAAGGGAAAATGAAAAAAAATATATATATATACACAAGATAGTTACGATAGCTATAGAGTCAGTTTCTCTTAGTTCACTGAAGAGAAAGATTTGTGCTAATATTTTTGGATAACATTTCATGCCCATACCTTGTAATCTGAGTAACTACTATGAAGATAATAATACAATGTAGTAATTATTGTTACTCCCTATTAGCCTGTTTTAAAATTCTGATTATTTTTTTTCTTTTTAAAAAAAATAAGAAGAACTGAAACTGAAATTCCCTATGCTTGCTGAAATATGGAACCTGTGGCCAATTTAAGTGATACCATGGTAGTGATGCTTCAAATGACCTAATGTTTATAGCAGAGCTTGACTTACATAACCCAGAGTTTGGGGGGATATGTGAAAATATAGGCTAGGACCATTTATCATACCCCCAAATTACTAGGAATTTGAAGTTCACCAGGAGAGACTTTAAAGCAGAGTTGAAAAGTAATGGAGTAGACTGTTTGTGGAAAAAAGATTGTATATTTAGGTATAAATGTAGTGAAATATATTTTAAATCTATCTGAAGAGATCTATAAAACTCTGATGAAGAAAATTGAAAGAGAACTAAATTCACAGAAAGCTATACCATGTTCACACCAGGATTCGATATTTTCACACCATCAGCTCTTCTCATGTTAATCTATAGATTATTTTAATCTAGATTCAACAAGACTCAAAAAAATCACATCATTTTCATGATGTAGCCAAGGTGATTATTAACATTTGTACCAAATAAAATCTTGACAGAGAAAAAAGTTGGAAGACATGTAATTCTACCAGAAGACTTATTATCAAGGCACAGTAACAAATTCAGTGAACTACTGGAGAAAGAATAGAGAGTAGATCATTAGAATGAAATGGAATGGAAAAATCATTATTTATATACTATATTTGTGTATACAATGTGTACATACATAAAAACATCACATGGCATTCCATAAATATGTGTAATATCCACATTAGTATAAGAAGGTGGTCTTTGGCAGAATATAGCTAAATGTGGACAGCTCAATGCTGCTGGGAGCTGGATTTTGATTGGAAGATGTGGGTTACTGGAGACATAACCTGAAAGGGAATAAATGTCTCTCCAGTTTCTCTTCTCATTCTCTTCCTCCAGGCCATGATGAATTTAGCAGTTTTCTACACTCATGCCTTTCCATCAAACCATTTCTGCCTTGGATCCAGCCAACAGGAACTGCAGCTGTGAGCCAAATGAGCCTCTTCTCCTTTGTGTTGTTGGGTGTTGGGTGTTTTGGCCCAGTGACTAAAACAGTGGTTAATGTCTAAGTAAAATTATTTGTTATAGTAAAGACATATTGCTATTAATTGCCCTAAATATACTAGCCCTCACTTTGAACAGAGTTATCACATTGTTTGTGGCACTTTCTGAAGCAAGTGTGGAAGTGCTAATTTGAAAATGTCTTTAATAAGAGCTATAAAAATTTCAGTGATTGCTGCTGCGGAGCTCCATCCAACAGAAATGTGGGATCTTAAAATATTATTGTGCATCCTTATCCTCATGCACTTTGTTCATTGTATCTGGAAACCAGTGATTTCTGGCTGTTCCTTAAAGTCAAAATGATCATAACATGTGCATGTTTTTATTGATTTAGTATACTGAGGCAACCACAAAAGGCCAACTAAAGATGTGTAGGAAAGAGTACTTCAAAACTGCTTCAAAAAGTGGCCAAAAAAAGGTGATAAGTGTGTTTGAAATGAAAGGTAGTGTTTTAAAGATGATTAACTATATTTCATTTATCATAATTTTTTAGATTTAAGCATTTATTGTAGTTTTAGATCACATTTCACATTTTAATTAGCTCTATTAGAAATACAATATTTTCCTGATCATGCTTATTGTTTTATATCAATTGAGTCATAAGTAATGAATAAAGAAAATGCCATCAGTGAGATTTACAGAGCCTACTTTGAATCCTACGCTATACTCATTTACAGTTTATTACAAAGAAATAAAGATCACTAAGAGAATTTGAAGATTACTATGGTAAACATCCATAAAATTTAATAATAATTTCAGTTGTAAAATGGGCACAATTATAATCTTATTGGAAATTAAGTGAAGTCACTGATAGCAATGGATTAGCCTGAAAATACATTCAAAACACAAAATTCAAATTGCACGTTAAGCACATAATGCTGTTATTTTTGATGTATTCCTCTTGAGACTAGCATAATTAAGTGATGTCATTGATGTAATCCTTGGGGACTCTAATAAGAATAAAAACACTGTGCATTCTGCTATCATGGTATAATTTGGAGATGTAGCAAGTCTAGAAGTCCAAGGAAAATAAAGTGAGTTTACTTGTGGTTCTAGGTATGTCCTCATTGTGACAATTTGCTGTAATATTGCATAAAAGTTGCAGAAAAGAGATTCTGTAGGTTTTAGTTTTCTGAACGTTAGCTGCCTAATCATTGGCTTTTTATGTTCAAATAAAAATGAGTAAAAACATTTTTGTAAATGTATAGATAAATATCTGGTAATATATTCCATTTTAGGATCTTTAATACGGCTAGAAGTTTGCAGAATTAAGATTAGAATATAACACTTCTATATTTTGTTTGCTATATTTATGTTTTACATAACTTTATCTTATAATGTTTTCATAATTTAAAAAGATTATATAATAATGTATTAGTAAAATATAAGAAAAAATGAGAATTCAGAATTTTAAAGTATATTTTCCTTTAAATTTCTATAGGAATCTACAATTTAAAGGGGAGAGCATATGTTCATGAATTTTAATTGGGTATATATTTATGAAAATATAATAGAGAAATTCAGTTGTTTATGTTTCATCTCAAACCACTGGTTTTGGTTTTTTCTTTTTTTTTTTTTTTTCTACCTGGGATTGAACTCGCGACCTTGCACTTGCCAGGCAGGCACTCATGCCACTGTGCTGAACCCCTAGCCTGAAAACACTGGTTTTAGAAAAGCTTTTTTTCTGAAGTTTGATAACTGAGTTACATGGCTGAATTCATAGGCACTACCCACCTTCATCATTATCTTTGCAGATGTCTGACTCTGTGCCCATGATGAATGGAAATCAGTTGTTCTGCACTAAATTCACTTTTGTGGCTTTTTCTTCTCTAGCTAACTTACAAATTGTACTTTTCATCATTTTCTTAATGATGTACTTATTTACTATGGGAGGAAACATCATCATCATCAGTCTGATCTGTATCACCCCTTCCCTGCACACTCCCATGTATTTCTTCCTGGTGACCCTCTCCTTTCTGGAAATGTGCTACATCACTAGTGTGGTGCCTCAGATGCTGGTGCACCTGCCGGTGGAGAACAAGACCATAAGTCTGGGGGCCTGTGCAGCCCAGATGTATGTGTTTGCCATCTTGGGACTAACCGAATGCTGCCTGCTAGCAGCCATGGCTTATGACCGCTTTGTAGCTATTTGTTACTCGTTGCTTTACACTCTCCGGATGAGCCCTCCTGTCTGTTTGAAATTGGCTAAAGCCTCTTGGATCACTGGGATGGTTGTAGAATCAGCACAGATCAGATGGGTCTTCAGTCTGCCTTTCTGTGGAACAGGAAAGATCGAGCACTTCTTTTGTGACATCATGCCTATAGTGAAACTGGCTTGTGTGGATACTTCCCACCATGAGATTGTGGTTTTTGTTGTTTCTGTGCTCTTCATTATGAGTCCTTGTTTTCTCATTCTATGCTCCTATGTATCTATTGTCCCAGCAATCTTAAGAATCCCTTCAGCAGCTGGCAGACGCAAAGCTTTCGCCACATGTTCCTCTCATGACCTTGTTGTTTCTCTCTTCTATGGCATAGCCTTGTTCACTTACCTCCAACCCAAGAATTCACACACTCCAGACACAGACAAGGCCACCGCACTCATGTTCACAGTGGTCACACCTGCTATAAATCCTGTCATTTACACTTTGAGAAACAAAGAAGTGAAGGAAGGCTTTCTCAAGGTAATGGATAGGAACTCAGACAAATGAACTAATCTAGCTCTTGTCACTTAAAATTTTACTCCTTTGAAGAGAGATAATCCAAGGCTTTATAGGAACCAGAGGACATTTGGGTTTCTTTCCTTTTTCAAAGCATTAAGACAAAAGAAATTATGAGATAGAATGATCCAACTGTTTAATTACTCATTCATTCAAATATATTTCGTGAATATCCTAAATTGTAGCTATCATTTTCTTCTTTCTGCAGTGGAAATATTATAAAGTTTGTATGTTTAATACCATTTTATGAGGACAACAAAATACTCTTCTTGACAAGTGAAACAAGAAAAAAAGAACAGTAAGAAATTCTTTTGCAGTATGAAATGTAGAATTTAAGTAGATTATATTCCCTTCATCATTCCATTCTCCATATACTTTAGTATTCATATATCCAAAATAATCAGTATTTTGTAAACATCAATGAGTGATGCACATTTTGGTTTAATTTGTAATATTTGAACTGTAAATCTAGTGAGAGATATTGTTTATTCATACAAAACTATTTATTTTGCTTGTATTCTTTTATATTTTGCTTTTTTTACAAACAATGATTAAGAGAAAATTTTCCTCTTATTACTGTTATACTTATTGTGAACCTGCTTTATATATATATATATATATATATATATATATATATATATTGGCTTTGATATAAATTTCTTTCAGTAATGCCCATGTTTTCAGCTGATTAGTAGTATCATATTTATTCTTTGAATAATAATGAAAAAGACTTCCATAAGAGATGAATTCAGTAATTTAAATAAATGTTGTTTTTGTTTGTTACTCTTATTTTTATTCAATAATATTCACTTAACAACTACTTTATAGGACAGGTAGTAAGTTAGAGACCAGAAATATATTGGTTTATTTGACAAACGGGCTAGATTTCATGGAGGTTTCAGCTCAATAGGGAGAAATCTTGAAGATATTAACAACAAAAGTAGGAAATATTCATTTTTTGTAGGTGATTACTAGAAACAGCCTTTAGAAGACTGATTGAGCTGTGGCAGCAGGATAGCATGTGGCACTGAATCTTGAAATGAAGCAGCATTGAAGGAGTTAGGAGGTGATGATCAGTAAAATCTATCAATTTACTACATAGAACATAATTGTTGTATGTGTTATAAGAGGGTGCAGTATAAATGTGTATGATAGAAACTGGGTTAAAATTTAGGTAACCATCATGCCTGTATAATTACCTTTCTCTTCATTTTCTGCCTTAAAGGAGTACAGGATGGTTCTGAAGGGATAGAACTACAGCTATATAACACATAGAAGAAGAGATAAATTGTATCTTATCAATACATTAAAGTTCAACTTTCTAGTCAACTACTGACTCTTTTTATATTTTTGAAATTATTACATTTATTAGAGTAACCTGCACAGATATACACGTAATGTCATACAAGACTGTCCTTGCTAATTTTAAAATGTTCATGTTGAATGTGACTATGTGATTACTTTCTCAAAATCATGAACTCAGAGTATGTTGTGATATTCATCTGCAACCACAAATTGATTTTCTTCAATGGATTACTGTATGTCTAGCAATGGTGAATCTACTTTCAGACAAAATTTAGGATTCTACATGCCCTATCTTCTTACACTCAAGTAAAAGCAATTAATTAAAATGTCATTAAGAAATTAACTGTGTTCTCTGGATATAAATATAATACATATTTTGTTCTGAAGTTCTGACAGTTAGTTTTAGCTATTGTTGCATTGATTATTTACTTATACTTTGCTCCCATGACATATTTCCCCAATATTCTTATTATTAATGTTCAAAAAAGACAAACAATAAAATACTGTAAGTGAACAGAAAATTAAGGAACTAAATTAAATAACTAAGATTGACTCCAATGTCTACAACAATATTAAACAAAGACCTCTACCATCATTACTTGGGCTAGAGAAAAAGATTATAAAATTATGACTGTGTAGATAAGCAAGTGCTTATTTCTTTGCTTATGACACTGTTATGCAAACACTTTATGTTTACCCATTTCTAAATCATGATAGATTTGTATCTCATATTCTTGTTTTCTTATGTATTAAATGCAGAACATATTGATTTATTATAATATTTCAGTCAAATTTTCACTTAAGTCCTAAGCTTCAGCAGAGTGAGAGTCAGAAACAGGAGTATTAACTAAATAAAAGCTAGACAGCATTTATCTGGTAGCTTTAATCTTGCTGGAAGAGGAAGCTGCAAAAATATATGAAGAAGTAAGTGTTTTCACTTATGCATTGGTTTGTCTGTATTGAAGTGAGGGAAAGCTCAGAATTGTGGAATTACCAAAGGCTTTACTGGATCTCCATGTATTAAATCAGACCATTGTATCATTCAAAACTGTCTCTTTCCAACTTTGAGATACATAATGAATATAATGAATCCCTCTCATACACACACAAAGACCCACACACAGAGACACACACAGAAACACACACACAGTGGGCTAACAGTTGCCAGTCATTATGGGCTGCCTGATGTGTACAGTTTTGCTTTCATTTATAAACACTTTCTGCTCTGCAAAACCTGTTAGAGGACTTATCTGCAATATATCACTTAAAGAAAGCAAAAACAAAAAGCAAAAGACGATATCAGAAAGACTTTCAACAAAATCTGGCACCCTTTCTTGATAAACAAATTTTTAAAAGTATGTGTAGAAGACCCTTACCTAAAGTTGATGAAAGTTGTGTATGACAAAACAATGACTAACATCATATCACATGAGAAAAAACTGAAAACATTCCCCCTAAAATCAGGAAAAAATTAAGGATGCCTGCTAGCCTCATTCTTGTTAAACATAGTGCTTGAAATGTTATCCAGGGCTATCAGGCAAAATAAATAAAGAGGACAGGTATAGGAAAGAAAGAAATAAAATTATCATTATTTCAAGATGACATGATATTCTCCATAAATTTTTACAATTTCCATCAAAAACTTAGAATAACCAATTTCAACACTGTAACAACAATTAATACACAGAATCAGTAGCAATAATGTATACTATTAATGAATTCAATGAGAAAAAATTAGAAGAATAATATGTTACAATAGTGCCAAGAAAAATTAAACACTTAAGAATTATCCTTGCCAAGGAAGAAAATAAACTACATTAAGAAAACTACAGTACTCTGAAAAAGGAGATTGAAGAAACTTCAGACATTGAAGGTATGTCCTATTCTTGGATAGCCAGAACCAGTGTTTTCAAAATGGCCATACTTGCAAAATTGATCTATATATTCAATAGTATCTCAATCAAGATGCCAACAGTAATCCTCACAGAACTAGAAAAAGCAATCTTAAAATTCATGTGAAACCACAGAAGGTCCAGAATAGCAAAAGCAATTCTGCTCAGCATCACAGTACCTGACTTTATGTTGTACTACAAATATGCAGTGATAAAAATGGCACACTATTGGCACAGAAACAGACATGAAAAAAAACAGAACAAAATAGAGGATCAGAAACATACCTAGACACATTTGGCTATTTGATTTTTGTCAAAGTGACCAGGAACATACGCTGGAGGAAAGATAACCTATTCAACAACTGGTGTTGGACAAATTGGCAATTTGCAGTACATTGAATCTTGACCCATATCTCTCACAATGTACTAAAGTAAAATCAAAGGGATCAAAGATATAAACATTTAAGCAAAACCAATGAACTACAAGACAAAATAGGTAAAACACTTTAAGTCATGGGTCTAGGCAAGGACTTTCTTAACAGAATTTCAATTGCACAAGAAATAGCAGTAAGAATCAACAAATGTGATGATATCAAATTTAAAAGCTTCTGCACAAAAACAGTCAAGTGAAGAGAAGGAAGACCTACAGATGGGCAAAATGAGAGAGAGAGAGAGAGATCTAACATCTAGAATGTACAAAGAACTAAGATAATTAGTCCATCCAAAATAAAAGACCTAATGAAAAAATGAACAAGTGAAATAAACAGCCACTTCTCAAAGAAGTACAACAGCTAAAAAAATATATGAAAAAAATGTTCAACATCTCTGGCCATTAGCGAAATGCAAATTTAAAAAATGATAATATTTTATTTTACATAAGAAGCAATGGCCATCACCAAGTAATCAAGGAATAACAAATGCTGGTATGGCTATGGTGAGAATGGAACCTTCCCGGATTGTTGATAGGGATATCAACTATTACAACCATTATGGAAATTAGTATGGATATTTCACAAAGAGCTAGAACTAAAAATTTCCTTTGAGCTAGCTATTCTTTTCTATCCATCTTCCTCAAACATCTAAACACATCATATTACAGTGACACATGCATATCAATGTATAGCAGTACAACTCATAATAACTAAATCCTAGAAGCAGCCTGAGTACCTATCAACAGATGAACAGATGAAGAAATGTGGTGTATATACCTAACAGAATACTACTGTGTTATAAAGAGAAGGATGAGTTTGAGACACTTGTAGGAAAATGGACACATTTGAAAAATACAATGTTAAGTGACATAAATCATATACACAATTAAAATTACATGGTATCACTCATTTGCACAAGGCAAAGTACAAATAAAAAGCAAATTAAAAGATTCATAGAAGGAGATGAGACAGATTTTGTGCAAATAGGAAGGAATCTGGGTGAATGAGGGCAAAGGAAGTGGGAAGGGGAAGTGGAAGCAAAAAGGTTTAAGTTTTGTCATTTACATGTCCCAAATTCTTACAGTTAATGTAAACATTATATTCATAAGCATCAACTAAAAGTAATAATAACAATTAGAATGATTATATGGAAAGGTGGTTTAGGGATGGATGGAGGGCACTGGATGAGAAAGAGAAGTGGATTAAAAAAGAATCAATCCATGTTATATATATGTTATTTTCTAAAATGACTATGAACTTCATGTACTGCAAGCATGTAATTAAAAATAAATAACAAAGTATTTCTGTAGATAAATATATTTAATATAATTTGAACCTTGTGCAACGTATGTAATTATCACAATATCACCCATGTGCTTCTGACAAAAGCACAATAAACTTACTGGAATACTACTTTGGAAGGAGTAATTAAGTTAGTTTGCTTACACACAGTTACTTAGAGTTACAATGAGCAATACTCTGGGTATCAGGTATTCCATTTTTCTAAGATGGGAAAAGGAACTAAAAACATTGACCATTTTATTGAACTGTGAATTACCTATTGTATTCTAAAGTTAAACTGAATGGATTATTATTTTATTATATCAAAGTTATTTTCAAATACATTCAGAGTTGCACAAGGTCAATTTATTCATTTTTAGTATCATTTTATTGTGTTTATTTTTGTTCTATTTTTGTTCTGGGCAATATTTGCTATAGAAGCCAGGACCTCAGATATCTGCTACTGAGGTACAATCCAAGCCCCTTCATGTTGGTCATCGTATTGAAAGTTGGGAAGGTCTATACTGAAAGATCTTTCTATACAGATGAAATCTTTCATTGGGTGTTTAAAAATTAGCTTCTTATTGCTTTATGTTTCAGCGATGGCAAACCTTGTAGAAGTGTCAATGATAACAAACAGCTGGCTGTGCCACAGGTTCACCTCCGCTGCTTTATGTCATCCAAACTTGCTCCATGCTCACAGCCCAGGCTTCTCCTTGTCACAAACTCTTAGTCTGTGACATTGTTTTATTTTGTATTTCATCTTGTTCAGAATTTCAAAAAAAATTGCTTTCACTTCCAGAGAGTTCATATTTTTTTTTTTTTTTTTTTGCTGCCTCTGGGATGGAACTCACAACCTCACATTGACAGAGTGGGGCCTTAGCCAACTAAGCTAAACCCGGGAGCACTCATATTTTTTTAAACACGTATCTATCTAATTCCTACTTGGTGTCAAAGACGTTCTTGATCTTAACCATCTAGAAATGAATAATAACAATGGACAGTCTTTGCCATGAGGCAGCATAGAACTTTGTAAGAGAAGCAGCAACATTGTTAAAAAGTGAAGAAATGATGTTTAGAAACAAATATTGATTGAGAATAAAAAAGTTTGAGAGAAACATTGTGAGGAATAGAAGTGTCTCCTCAAATATAGTTTCCTGAAAATGACTTTTAATATAGGAGCTGGAATTTGAGGGGGAAGTGAAGGTGAAGATCAAGAGAGAAGTAAAATATTGCAGGATGGAAATAAAGTTACAGTGAACCACATGGCAAGTAAGGAAAAAATGGAAACACAGGAAATCAGGATAGGTAGTTAGGAACTATTCCACCTGTTTTGCTGATTAGTCAGAACATCCATTTCCAATAAGTTTTATGAAACAAATGGAAAGGTAGAAAAATTACTTCCAGACCTACAAACAGAATCTCTCATATAATCCTCTATTCTGTCTTTTTCTTCACCTGCCAATGACTGAATTTATTCAAAATGGCAGGACTATTAATTAGGCAGAGGCTTCCAGTGACTAAATGGAGTAAAGTCAATCTTTCCAACAATCCATAAAACAAATGAAAATTGCTGCCATTCATGCTGCATATTTCATTTTAAATTTTATAGAGATAACTTTCTATGTTGTTAAAACTGGCAAAATTAATTTATCTTATTGAAATTAAGGGTGATGGGAGCAGAAATAGGGATTCTGGCTTGTTGGAAAGTTATTGATCCTTATCCTGAGTTCTGTTCATGTAAGTCTGTTTGGTTTGTGAAGAAAAAAAGGCTGATTATTCATGACAGTTGCATTTTCTGTATGTTTTGACTTCAGTGACTTTTTTTTTTTTTTTTGTGCTGAGGATCAAACTCATGACTGTGCGTTTGCAAGGCAGGAGCTTATTCCGTTGAGCTAAATCTTCAGCTTGCGACAGTGATTTTAAAAATATCTTTTATAGCAGCTATTGTTTATGCACTTAATAGTGTGTAGAAAAAATATATTTGAAATGTATTTTATATCTATAATAAAGATTTTTCTACTTGTTAGATGTAGACACATAGAAAACAGATACAAACAATTTGACTCTCATGTGTCTGTCTACAGAAACTCAGCATAAGTCTAACTTTCTTTCAGTACAAATAATTAGGATCCTTACCTTTAATGGAATTCAACTTTCTATTTTCTTTGTCAGTGAAAACATACCTTGGCTTCTAGATTCTAAATTTGATTTAGTCTTTTAATTGTCGACTCAAGATGACTTTCAGAGAATTAATCAGATAAGTAAAAGCAAACCCTTTTTAAAATCAACCTGAATTAAAATTTTGGTGACAGACTTAAGGATTTTCACACTACAGATTACTGAATTTTATGTTTCTTTTTTAAATGTACACTTTCCATGCACATATAAGCTGAATTAGGTTTTGTTAAAGCCCTTTACAATCTTCAGTACAGAGCCATGTCAAAAAGTAGTTTTTGTACTGTTTTTAAAATTGAGTTTATCGATTGTAAAGTTTTCGCCATTAAATAAATAATTGTAATATATTTAAAAATCCTAATACAGTGTTTTCCAGGGTAAAATTTTCCTCTTTAAATTTCGTTCTGTCAGGTAATCCTCTTGGGACGAGTGGCACAGAATACAAAAGGAGCATATTCCTTGCAGTCTTTGAAACTACAAAACAAGCTATTGTATATCTCAGAAAGAAATCTTCTCCACACCTTGTAGACTTAGGAAATGAAATATAAAATATTTTTATGCATAACCAAAGAACATATCCTCCAAACTTAATATTATATAAATTGGAGAACACTGTCTGTTTAAAACAAATCATGAGAAATGAAATAAGATTCTTGTCATGATAAAATCTTTGAACTTATACACCTTGAGTGTATATTGCTGATGCTAATCTAGTAGTTTTGAATGACAACTTTGAATAGACATATGGGTTAAAGCAACATAACATATGGGAAATGAAACTGAGAAATTGCCTCTGTTCTGGGATCTTGGCAGAAGAAGACAATTCAGAATCAAACCACTACTGCAGAAATGAAGGTTTGGAACAACTATGTATTTATTTTAATCATAGTAACTCTGTTGCATGAAATTAGAGGAAAAAATAATGATTCTTTTTTGTCATTGATATTGTGTGGCATCAAAGTAAAGCTGTTTTTTGTTTAGAACACAAACATTAAGCTGTTTGATTTTATAACGGGGAATCACTTGTTGAAACTTTTTGTTTTGTAAGAATCAAGTTTGAGTAGATATTCTTCTCAGTATGCAACTTTTATTAAATGAATGTATGTTTCATTTTGATAATTATAATTTCCTGTGCCTCTAATATCTGATACTTTTGAAAATTATGAAATGTGAAACTGAAAAAATTGGATTTGTCCTGAATTTGAGTTCTTGCAATTTTTATTATAAAACTTTTATTAAATGAATGCAGTTTTTATCCTGACATTTATAGTTGCCTCCTATGCCTCTAATATATATGATACTTGTGAATATTTTGAAATATGAAACTGAAAAAAATGGATTTGTCCTGAAATTGAATTTCTGTAAGGAAGAAGAGACTTCATTAAAGCAGAGAGAAGAGACTTAACCACACTAATAAATTATCTAATCAGCTACAGATTTTTGGGGGACTCTAATGGTGATAAGAAACATATATGATTATTTTACTATCAACTAGCATGCTTTTTTATTAAAGGTTTAAGAAACAAACTAATGTCAAGTATTACAAGAAGAATTTTATTTTGCAATTTAAATTTAGGCTAAAGAGTAAAGAAAAATGAATCCACTTTATATTTGCATTTTACATAACTTACATTTTGTCAGTTGAGGTTTTCATATGCTTATTCATTTTAATTTTTTTTTTGTACCATGGGTAGAACACATCACCTTGTGCTTGCCAGGCAGACACTTACACTACTGAGCTAAATTCCTAGTCCCTTAATTGGTTTTAATAGATGAGTATTATTCTTTTTTTCTTTTTCTATTAATATATGTTTGCAGTGTACATTGAGTACGTTTGTTGTGGGGAGTTTGTATATGTACATAACACATCTTAATTCTTATTTTTTTGTCCCATTCCCCTCTCATTCTCTCTGCTCCTTCCAAGTCTCTTTCCTTTCCCATTAGTAAAAACTCTATTGCCGTGTTTATCTTCAGCTCTTTTTAAAAATTCCTCTCCTCTCTCTGCCTGCATATCTTGATCTCTTTCTCATTTGAAATGTGCTCCATAATCTGTTTTTATTTTACACATATGTTTTTTAAATATGTACTGCAACTTTGAACATTAAAAATCTCATTAATGAGTTAGTCGTATTTGAATAACCAAAATATAGGGATACAGACAATATTAGTAAAATGATCAACTGACAAAAAGAAAGAAAAAAATGAAAAAAGAAGCCAGAAAAGGTTAGGACAACAATCTTAGTAATCTTGCAATCATTTATAGTCATTTGAGATGTTTGTGCAATTTATAACACCATAGGTGGAATATATAAAGTGTAATAAATTTCAAATACAAGTTGACATATAATCCAATATTCTTTTTAGGGTAAATACTCTTGTTCTTCAGAGAACAAGTGTTCTATTGAGCTCCTCATGGCCTAAAAGTCACACAGGCCCATGATCTATAAGAAGACAACAAGAGGAAGAAAAAAGTTTTAAAAGTTAATGTCATTGTTACACATTATATTGTGTACTAGAAAGAAGATTGATGGCGGATGTAAGTAAGACAGAAGAGGCTACCATGGCAAACAAGAGAAACATATATTCTTATTATGTTTGACTTTTTTTTCATAGATTCTTCCTCTGTCACTGCAAATATTCAGTAAACCACACTATTATTATTAAATATGCATAATACACAGGGATATGTTTTATAACTGCTTGGATGTTTATCAGAGACAAGAGGGCAATCAGTATATGAGCATAGGTAGAGTTATGATTTTTCAGAGGTTATTAATAAATATGTAAAAATATTTATTTTTCTTCATGTTTTGTTATTACATTTGTACTACATAATGTTTGAATTCCTTGTGGAGAATTGGAACATGTACATGATACACCTTAATTCCTTTTTGAAATTCCCTTTTCTTCTTTCCTTCCCTCATCCATCTTTCGATCTTCTTCCCTTTTTTGTATCTATGCAATGCATAATGCTTACATTCTTTGTGTGGAGTTGGTACCTGTACATATTTTAATTTCTTTTTCATCCCCACCTCCCTCCTCTCCTCAACCTCTTGATCCCCATCCTATGGGAGAAAGAGCTACCTCTCTACTTCTTATTTTCTGTCTTATATTTTGTTTATATTTTGGGTTTTCATATAAGAGAATCCATATGAAATTTAAGCATGTGTGATTTGTGATCTCAGGGTATATCTATTTTCTTGTGAATAACTTAAGTTCATCTTTTGTTGTGTCTATGGAGATTAAATGTAAAGGAAAAACTACAAGATTCAGAAAACAGAAAGAAAATAAATTCTGATATTCAGAAAAAGTAGGAAAGGAGAGTTAATAGTGGTCATGAGGTTGCAAATCATGAAGGATATTCTGAAGTCTGATGAAGATGTGAAAATCCCAGTGATCTGGAGATGTTTAAGTGAACTGTATATTGACTTAAAGCCAACAGAGAAGAGTGAGTCACCAAATAATATAAAATAATTTAGATGAAGTAGATAGTCTGGAAAATTCAAATATGTTACAGAAATTAAAAGTTAAATTATTATGATGTTTTATGTTCATTATATTTATTCTTTTATGACTTTAATGATACAATATTTCATTCTTATAGAATGCTTGGATTTATGTACTTTGAGAAACTAAAATCAAAAAATTACACATGGTGAAGTTTTGAGTAAAAATTATATGAAAATATGTTTTAAGCTACTATTGATGGGTAGGAGACTATTGAAAGAGGTTAGGTGTGGACAGCAGCGTGTTTGTGAATGATCTCAAGGTGTATCTTGTGCAGACTCATCCCCTTTGCTTCTAATTTTCTCTTCTTATGTGTTTAAAATAGAAATCTGCTATGCAAAACCACACAACAGTGACAGCCTTTATTCTCCTTGGGCTAACAGATGATCCACAGTTCCAGGTGATCCTTTTTCTCCTACTGTTTTTCACCCACCTGCTGAGTGTTGCAGGAAACCTAAGTATCATCACCCTCACCCTACTGGATTCCCATCTGAAGACACCCATGTATTTCTTCCTCCGAAATTTCTCATTTTTAGAAATTTCATTCACAACCGTCTGTATCCCCAAATTTCTTGTCAGTATGGTAACAGGAGATAAGAGTATTTCTTACAATGATTGCACAGCACAACTATTTTTTACCATTCTCTTGGGGGCAACTGAATTTTTTCTTCTGGCGGCCATGTCCTATGACCACTTTGTGGCTATTTGCAAACCTCTGCACTACATGACTCTCATGAGCAGCAGAGTGTGCAACTTACTGGTCCTTGCTTCATGGGCATCTGGATTCCTTATCATATTTCCACTACTCCTTATGGGTCTCCAGCTTGATTTCTGTGCAGCCAACACTGTTGATCATTTTTTTCTGTGATGTTTCTCCTATACTTCAGCTTTCTTGCACAGACACAGACACAATAGAATTAATGATGCTTCTTTCGGCCATTCTGACACTTCTGGTTACACTGGTGTTAGTGATCCTCTCATACACAAGTATCATCAGGACCATTCTGAGACTACCTTCTTCTCAACAAAGGATGAAAGCCTTTTCCACATGTTCTTCTCACATGGTTGTTGTGTCCATTTCTATGGTAGCTGCATTTTCATGTATGTGAAACCCTCTGCAAGGGAACGAGTGTCTTTGAATAAAGGGATAGCTCTGCTCAGTACTTCTGTTGCCCCCATGTTGAATCCCTTCATCTATACACTGAGAAACAAACAAGTGAAAGATGCTTTTAAGCACATGTCCAAAAGGATTGAAGCTTTTTCAATGAAGTGAAGCACTGTGAAGACATTGCTAACATTAGGAGCAAAATAAACAAGAACAATAGAGTGTGACACAGAAATCTTCTGCTTCTATTCAAAATTATATGACCTTTTCCTTGACTTAACAACTTCCATTGTGACCTGCCTAATTCCCAAATCTTAACCATTACTGCTATTTGCCACTCAGGCAGAGAGCACAAGAAATAGAGTATATTTTTCATTTTTGGTTAAATAATTTGCCTTTTTATTTCTACTGATTTTCTCTCACCTTTTTATTTGTACTGATTTCCTTTCAAAATTCTCTCAGAAAGAGACAAAGTAAGGGCTTCAATTTTTCTGTTCCTTTAATTGCTTAGGAGTTCAAAGATCCAATTTGTTATGCATTTCACATGAAACTTAATAAATTACCTAAATTTCATAACTTAATGAACTTATCACTAGTGGGTATAAAATGGGAAATGTGAATTATTTGCTTAGTGTTTAGTAGAAATTTAGAGCAAATCAATTTAGTAATATTTTTAAATTGATTCTTTCAATTTTTTAATTTTAATTTTTTGTTTTCAGTACTTATCATTACATTCCTTATAGTGAGGTGGTACATGTATATCACACATCTTAATTTAATATAAAATGTAATATTTAAATGTGTATTATAGGTAATTGACAGGCTGCACTTGATGACAGGCAATGTGAAAAAAATGATTAGGTGTTTTTATTAGTTTCCAGTACTTATGATTACATTCCTTATAGTGAGGTGATACATGTATATCACACATCTTAATTTAATATAAAATGTAATATTTAAGTGTGTATTATAGGTAATTGATAGGCTGACAGGCAATATGAAAAAAATGATTAGGTGTTCTAAAACAACTTCAATATGAACACAAATAATGTTTATACACTTGGTAATTTAAATCTTATGATGCAATAAATTCCCATTATATCATCTCAGAAAGGCTATTCAGTTTTTCTTCATTAATGAAAAATGAGCCTTTGAAAACATTGGTAAATTAAAGGGAATAACCAATATTGCTGGAAATGTAGAGACTCTGAAAGAAAACATTTAGGGAACTAATGATATAGATCTTGAAAAGATTTCTGTTAAGAAAAATGAATGCTAACTCCAAACATTAAGATCACTATGCCATCAAAAATTATGGATTCAGGATGGGGATTTAGTTAAGCAGCTTGGGCCTGTCTGGCAAGTGCAAGATCTTGTTAGATTCCTGGAACAAAAAAATATGGATTGATTTTTGTCTTTTTATAACTACCTTCAATTGGAATATTCATTTTACATAATTTCATAGCACATATATTTATACATATATGTGTTAAAACTATATGTTTGTGACAGTATAATATACTTCTACATTTTTGTAGAGAAACAGAAATGGAAGATAATTATTAAAAAAGAAAAAAACATGCGTTTTAGCACTTAATGTAACCTTAATAACTTATAATTGTTGACTGATGGACTGGTATATTTGTACATATTTATAAAGTACAACATGATATTGTTATTTGTGTAAACATTATCTAGTGATCAACCCATTGTTTTTAGAATTTAAAATTTTATCATTTTTTCCTGGTGAAACTATTCAAATTTCTTTCTTTGGATTTGATGTCATTATTGTTGATCATATTCATCATGTGCCAATTTTATTAATGTTAGAAATATTATTTGTATTTTAAGTACATATATTTTATTATATTGAAAAATATTTATTTACTTCTTCAAATAAGTGATCTGAATATTTTATTCCAACATCATGCTATCTAGTAGTTAGAAGGATCATGAAGTTTAAAATTAATGCTTCACAATAATGTACAGATATATCTTATATCAAAATCATAATGATCATATTCAGCCCAATACAAATATTATTTAAACTGCTATGCTTCTTATCTGTTAATCATCTGTCTTACTTTGCATTTTTGTATAATATTTTAAAGCAAATATTTTCTATATTGGAAAAATTTTTATAAAGATTAGTGTAATTTGATTTCCAAGTTTTCTTATGTGTAAAAGAGCACTTTCCTTTTTAATATTTTATATTACCAAGGCAAAAATTAAAATTTTTGGTTTCTAAATTTTTCATTTATTTCAACTTTCGTTTGAAATGTAGTTACTTTTTCACTATTAAAGTGCCATCTAATTTTGAACAGAAAAATTGGGCCAAATCTTTATAAAAATATAGTATTGGTGAGTACTTATTATCACAGAAAAGGAAAAATTAAAATATGCTTACCTTTAAAAGTTCCGTAATGCTCACTAATGCATCTTTTAAAAAAATACTTGGCCTGAAACCCTGAATTTGAATCTGAAATAGTGTTTTCAAACATCTACCTGGCATATCATCATTCACTTCTCATTTGCTACTCTTCCTTTCTTCCTCTCCTTTCTCCTTTTTTCCTCCCAACTCTCTAACAAATAAAACACCTTGTTAGATTAAATCTATGATTTATCTGCTCTAATAACTGAGCCCAGCAGCATTCTATAGTTGTTGTAATTAAGATTAACTCAAAGAGGAATCCACCCAGTCCTGGAATAATCTATGTTCCCGTGACTTTACTGGACAGTTTTTATTTTCCTGGTAAAGGAATGTGCATCAATTGATAAAGACTGGAGGAAGATTTTGATATTTATATCAATGTAAGACTTTCTCCAAAAAATCATTCTTCATGAGTTCTGGCTCTATGAAGTGACTGTAGTAAACAATTGGATATGGAATTCTCACTCTATTATTGTGGTTGAACCATTTGTTCTTTTATTCATTTTAAAGTCCTTCTAATCATACAAACCAATTAGGTACTTACAGTCTGACTATCTGTTTTTAGTATTTATAATCCTGTGATGTTATCCATTACCATAATACAACATGCAAATTTGACTACTACTTCTGCTTTACTGATCAGTAAGTAACCACATATGATTTACTACTGTCAATTAAGTGTTTTAAAATAGGTCTGACTTTCCATAATGATTCCTTTCTAAAGAAGTTAATTTTAACAAAAGTATCTCCTATCTTCATTTCAGGTCGGTGCTTACCATACTTTTTAAAGCTGTTAGTGTTGTGAATATATTAGTATTTTGTAGAAAGGATTTTCTTCCGGGTTTTCTCTGGTTACATAGCTAAGAGATATGTATCTGCATCGAATATGACTGTGTCATGTCACTAATACCCCACACTTAGGATTATTTTGCCTCAATAAACTAAGTGTTTTACAAATTTCAACCTTGAGTGGAAGCATGAGCCCATATGTTACTTCCATATTCGCTATGAATGTATCAATAAATTATCCTTCAAAAATTATACTTACTATCTCTGTGAAATATTGCCATAGCAATTGTTCTTACTTATATTTTTCTGGCATTTGTCTGCAAAACAAGCAAATGGCTACAGTAATGATCCAAGGCATTCACACCGCGTTACACTTTCAGCCAACTGAATGGTTTTATTTTGAGGCAGTTTTTTCTAATTTTCTAAGATGTCTAACGTAGCTCAAATTAGGTATTATCTTGTTGCAGTCTTTCAGAGCGCTGAGTTTAGAGGCATGTACTACCATGAGGTTTAACTTTTTAGTTGGCTCCCTGTATTATGCTGATATGACTATTTATTAACAAGGAGACAGTAAATATCTAGACATAGGGCAAGATACTATTTGGAATCGTCCCTGAACTGTGATGTTTGAGATCTTCAGTGACTTTAGGCAACACAGTAGAAGTATAAAACACAAAAAGAGGACTAGCTTCTGCTGACAATGAACTCTGTTATGAATGATATTTTTTTCTGGAAAAATCAGAGATAGTTGAAATATCTGTATATCTCTATATTCCTGTTGGTACCCATCACCCTCAAATTCCAATCAATGAATTGTCACAAAAAAGATCTAGTAAGTATGTAAATTTAGCTAACATTGCTGTAACGTTCTGCAAAATAAAAGCCTATTTTTGCTTCAGGGTCAATTGATATCAGAATTCAAAAGAGAACTAATGAAGGATAATCATGGGATTTTTTTATGGGAAAGTTGAGTCCTCACAGTAATAAATAATAAATCTAAAATGTTAAGTTACCTGGTAAAACTACAGGGCTTAGACCTACGAATTAGATGTATAAATAAAAATGCATTTCTCATCCCCATTCAACCCAGTAATTTACGTTTCCTACCATAGATGAATTCTATAAGATGATAATGATCCCATCAGCTTAATTAACTAGCAATATCTATTGTGTTTGTGTTTTCAACTGTGGCCCATTTACTGAAGATAGTTGGGAAAATGACAGTATTGAATATCAAGTTACTGATTTAGTGAACAAACTTTTATAGGTTAAGAGGTAATACCAGAAACATCTATGATTTTGCTGTTACTCAAACTAAGAATTAAAAGTCACATATTTGAATTTTCTTTCTGTTGGGCCCTCATTGTGGTTAAAAACAACCCATTCATGTTAGAAAACTTTCAATATTTGTATTTTTTAACTTAGGATATTGCATTCTATCTGGTACAACTTATTTGAGGTCAGACTTTATGTAAGTTTCTTTCCAAGTGACAATACTTGACGTAATGAACTTTTTTTTGATCACTGACTTCAGATATCAAAGTGAAATAACTAAGTCCATATGGCAGCTTCCTTAAAGGTCTGTTTCATGCAGCCACTGTGGTACCAGATTTATCAGCCGAAACTGCTGGGTTGCAATTGTCTATAGTATTTCTACACATCTTTTATTATCTCTTGTTTTGTATTATTTTGTCAGTCTTTTTTAAAATCCAATTCAAGTTGAAAGATAAAGATAATATGTCTCTCCAAGAGAAGAACCATCATTGTTTCTTGAACAAGATAATAAGGGTAACATCTACCAGAACGGCCATACTTGGTGAGTTTTCTGGCAGCCTCCTTAAAATATCAGGAATGTCCTACACTTGGAGTTCCTTAGGTGTGACACAGGCCAACTGTGTAGCAGCATCCACATAGTTCCTTTCCTCATACCCATGTTGGATATTGGGGAGCAAGTGGAAAAAATGCAAGCATAAAGTTCCTTCCAACTGCTATGACTTGAATAGCAGCATCTATTTTCTCAGAAGATTCAGAAGACTTGAATTTATCCAGAAGCTGTGAAACCGGCTGGCAAAGCTATGCCTTTCAGTTATTCAGTTTTGTTAGAGGATAAAATGTTGACAGAGAAGTGACTTTCTAAAACAGATTTCTCAAGAGTTTTCCATGGGTGAGGTTAGTGATTTGATGGACACTTGAAGGTTCTGTCATGATTCTCTTGTCCAAGATTTATTTGAGTAGGAGAGAGAAACTATTTCTTTTTTTTTTTTACCTGCTAATGAGGCTGAGAGCAGCAGCTAAATGTGAAACTATACAAAAGAGCAATTTTTCAGTTAGCAGTTCCTTTAGCGGGTAGGAGTTTGATAAAGTACCTCTCAAGTCTGGCACTGAGCTTTTGATGCTAGAAAATAATCGAAAGTGTGTTAGATTACCTTACAGGCAGATCTCTGGCTTGCAATGAAAACTAAGTGTGCCAGTATCATTCAGTTTTAACTCCAGAATGTAGAGTTTGCAAGTTGTGACTTCTGTGTTTATTATGAGAAAACTTCAAGAAAGTGAAGTCAAAGACTTACTTTCTTTCTGTAAGAAAACTGAGACTGCTGGACAAAAACCCCTTTAAATATGGTGGCAAGACATCCAGAAAGACTTAGTTAAGATCTGCTTACCTTAAACAGAAACTGTTGCAGTAAGAAATATGAGCATTTAAAAACTAATTTTGATAGTTCCTGGTACAGAAGTGGAAAATCTCCCTGAAGTTTAAGGTAGCCACAGTATTTTTATGGAATTTACCTCAAGAAAACACAAACTATTTTCTTGTGAATATTTGAGAAACACGCCCTCATGATTTTGGTATGTAGTATAATCAGAAGAGTAATCATTATGTAGAATATATTCCTTATGGAGGAAATTGTTTGAAGTTTCTTGTCTCATTTTGAAGATAGATATCTTTCCACTCTTTCACCTATTAACTACTTATCTAAACTAATACAGCAAGGTAAAAAAATATGTATAGCAAAGAAATACATGGACAGTATTGCAGCCAGGAAAGGGGCATAGGATATGGAAGAAAAAATACCATTAAAGAAACAACACTCAAGGTCTCAGCCCAGGTTCACAGACATAGTAAATGGCCAAGACTTAAATGAAAGACTAGAATAGACTCCATCTCACCACTTCATACTGCCACATCACCAGGAATTTAGTGTAACAGTGCTGGATTGAAGTTGAAAACATCCACATGTCATACACTCTTTTCAAGTATTTTGTTCTTATAAAACACAAATGAGAACATATAAAATGAGATGAGGAAATGGAAGATTCTCCTTATAGCTACAGAAATCATTAAACATACCTCTTATACTGAAGATCTGTTTATCTTATTTCTTTTTATGTTATATAGCTTTCCAAAATACAGAAAAGAGAAGCCCAGAGAGGGAAAGTAAATTAAAATCAGACACAGATAGAGCATAGATATCAAAATTATTAGGTAGGTAATTTGAAATAATTGCTGTATTAAGAACTACAAAAATATGAGTTGAAAATACCAGAGAATATTGTAATCAGAGAAATTAAAATTCTAAAAGTAAATATATACTAAAAATTAAAACCATTGTATTAATAATAAATAAGGCCTATTATAAACCTATCCACAATTAAGTAGATCAACCATCAGTACACTTAAAAATAGGCTAATATAAAATCAATAGACTAAAATAGTAAAATGCAAAATTAAAAAAAATCATCCAGTGAATAAATACTTGAAATGTTATTGGCTGAGAAACTTCTAAAATTAATGATAGACCCAAAACAGCAGATCCAAGGAACACAGAGAACATTTATTAGAATAAGGTGAAAATCAATGGAAAAAAATTACACAAGGAAGCATATAATGTTCAAATGGTATGAAGCCAAAGATAAACAATATTGAAGACACACACACACAAACCTTTTGACAGGTAGATGAGCTTTCTGACATCTCATTGGAAATCATGAAAACAAGAAGAATATATACTAACACATTTAAAGTTGAAAGAGAAGAAACACTAACCAAATGTTTTTATCCAGTGAAATTATATTCTAGAAATGAAGGACAAATACAGCTTTCTACTGTTGGGACAAAATAACCTATCCCTACAATGTAAAGGAGCAGGGTCTTGTTCTGGTTCATGGTTTTAAGGTTCAGTTCAAGCTCAGCGGGCTTCAGGGCAGAGACATCATGATGAAAAGATCCAGCTGATGAAAGTTTTTCAACTAATAGTGACAGAGACAGAGCTCAAAAAGGAGCCAGAGATCAGGTGTAGGCTCCATGTTCATATCCCTATATACTCCTCTATTGAGGCCTTCTCTTTTAATAGCCAATTAAGATATGAACTCATCAATAGGTTGACTCATCAAAGACATTAGCCTCTCACAATCCAAACATCTCTCCATTTGATTCAGTGAAGTTGACAATCAAGACTAATTTGCACAAGTATTCAATCAAAGATACAAAGTGCAGGACTCTACAGCACATAGATTTCTTAATTTTTTAAACAAAATGTTTCTCAGAGAAAAGAAATAATTCACATAAAAATATGCATCTTCATAAATCACAGTATAGCAATGAAGAAGATATGACAAAAGTATTTGCTTTATTATTTCAAATTATCTAAAAAATGTATCACGTGTTAAAAGAAATAGTAACAGTGGTTGGTCAGTATAGCATACAGATAAGTGAAATGGACAGCATAGGTATGGTTTGAATATATGTTCCAAAACTTTTAGTCAAATTTATTCACCATTTTGAAGACATTTATATGTGGAGATTTTAAGAAGTTATTAGGCCATGGGAATATTCCTTCCTGAATGGACTGATGCCACTATTGGGGTAGTTGGTTGGGAGGGGCTGTGCAGTAAAGTGAGCTATCTTTTGGAGATGGGGGCTTTACATGTTTCCACCCTCACTCTCCTTTTTCAAAGTTTTATGATGCCACTCTCCATGTTAGGATTCAGCTGGAAGATTCCTATCAGATATTATCAATTTGATAGTGGACTTCTTCACTATATAAAACTAAATCATTCCTGACCATTCTGTGGTATTGCATTATAGTAGCAGAAGTTAGATCAAGAGAAAATGGTGTTGCAAACAACAGGAGATAAGAATTAAAAGTATTGTGTTATAAATTACCATACACTGCAGATGACACTGCACAGTATTAATTGAACATGGACTTTGATTAACTTACACTGTCTATTTTAAGGTCAGTTTAATATTTTAGTAAAGAAATACAATTAGAAAAAAGGCAAATGAGATGAAATAAAATACTAAAGTGAAACAAATGAAGGCAGAAAAAGAAGAGTCCAAGAAAAAACACATCGATGGATAATTCTGTAATTAGCCCTGAACTAATCCATTTCCCCTTCTACATCTTTCTTGCTTATACATCTGAAGAAAAACTGGCAACTTTCTGGGAATGAAATATCCTGAGATGAAGAAGTTCTGCTTTTAGCTGGGCTGGTACTTTCTCTTCCCAGGGAAAGCAATATGTTATGATAGAGAACAAATTCCCAGAATAAATAGGGTCATGTTCCTCTCTACCCTGAATCAGCATATATTTCCAGCTTTGCCAAGTATATCAGGTAGTGACTGAGATACATGACTCAACACTGACTATTGTACAAATGGGCAACATGTAGGCAAGACTATTCAGCCTGGGAGATGCCTTGGGAGATTGGCTGACAATAGATTTGAAGATTCTGCTTTTCCTTGCTGCCTATCTGTAAGTAACAAGTAAATTTCACATAACTTTTTGAATGTGAGTATGTTTGTTCTTAGCAGACTCCTAGAAGTAGGGAACTTGCACATGGTGAACCTAAACAGTGCCTCAAGATACAACATTTAATGATCGGATCAGTGTGATTTGCATATCTACATTCATATCATAAACATATGAATTCCTGTTACTTGTAATTGGCAAGGTGATGATCTTTGCTACTGTCCAAGAAGCAGTATTATTTTAGGAATTGTAACTAGTGCATCTGCCTTACTGAATCTAACTAGTAGAATACATTTACAAACATTGGAGATATTAATTCAAGGACATAATATTGTAAGTCATGACAAACATGTAAGGACTAAACACACCTATTTAAAGACAGAGATAGTTAAAAATGAATTTTTAAAAATGATTATAAATTATTATAAATAATGATACCAAATTACTATAAATTGTTGACATTAAATCCACATCATTTTTATTTTTGGAAGTAAAGAAAATATACATATTTTAATATACATAAATATATATATATTTTGGAAATAAAGAATATATACATATTTTAATTTACATAAATTTACATATTTATGGCATGCTGTATATTTCAGAACATATATACAATGCTTAATGTTCAGATCAGTGGGATTAGCATATTTTTATTTAAAAAGGTGTATTTTCTTGTTTGAGTGTAATTCTCCTTTATATAATAAGACATATAGATCAAAAGTACAGGGATAAAATATCTATTTATTTTAAACAAGAAAATTTGAGAACAAGAACAAATATCATGCATAAAATGGACATTCATTATGATAAAGGACCAATTCTCCAGAAGACTTAAAAATCCTAAAGGTTTACTTAACAACAACATGAAATATATTGGCCTTATTTAGTGCAACTGAAAAGAAAAATGTTAAAGTCTACTATGAAATATTATTAATTACTGGTAAAAACACAGAATGATAGAGTCCCTTGAGGCTAATTTGGCAGTCTTGCACAGAGCTAAATCAAGTCTTTAAATAATTATAAAATCACATGTCCATTTACTTATAAATTATTTGAAAACTCAAATTCAGATATCAAGCTCTTATATGTAAATTATAAGTGGCTTTATTCACAGTTACAAAATAAGAAAATAATGAATATATTCTTCATTAAGTGAAAGACTCAATATGTGTTGTATATCTATAGAATCTGTACTATTGAACAATAAAAGAAACAACTATATAGAGATATGATGAGTGTTACATGCATAAGGGTAAATAAAAAGACAGAGTTAAAAGACCATGTGATTCTACTGATGATATTTTGAAGAGATAAATTTATAGAGAAAATAAACATAACAGTGGTTTCCATGTAACAATGGAAAGCAAAGTGGTTAAAGAATACAGCTCTCTACAGAAGGGAAACTGTCCAGTGTCCTTCCTGGGTAATGATCAAGAAAAAATTAGATAAGGCATTATCTGAATC
Organism: Hydrochoerus hydrochaeris; assembly: GCA_004027455.1. Taxonomy (NCBI): domain Eukaryota; kingdom Metazoa; phylum Chordata; class Mammalia; order Rodentia; family Hydrochaeridae; genus Hydrochoerus; species Hydrochoerus hydrochaeris. Next base: position 102 of record PVLA01011835.1, on the reverse strand, counting down.
TATCTTGAAATTTCAAGATTGTATCTTGTTCATTTCTAGAAATACTCTTATCTTTTTTTTCTCATAGCAAATCGAGACCAGTCTACTCTACAAGCCTTCTAG
>PVLA01011834.1:0-49505 GCA_004027455.1 Hydrochoerus hydrochaeris | reverse complement strand
CGGGACAGACTACACAGAGCGGAACAGAAGGGAACAGGATGGGGCAGGTAGACCGGCTCAGAACAGACTGGGACACAGGAAACCAGAGCAAGGGCAGCAGACCCAGACAGACCAGAACAGGTCTGACCAGAGCAGAGTGCAGCAGAACAGCCAGGCTGGAGTCACACACAGCACAGGATGAAATATGGTCCTCTCCACTTACCGATCAAGGTCTGTCCTGGCCACTCTATGCTAGGGAAGGCAGAGTGAGACGCGGTCCCTGCCCTCATGGGACATACTGTCTTGTATAAGAGACATGCAGGATAAACATTAATACCAGTACAGTTACAAACTGAGCGTCCAGGAAGTGACAGAAAGAAGGAATGGGTTGCCATGGCCAAGAATAATGAGATGGGAGTAACAATAATAATAAAGAAATCAAGAAAGCTGACACCTTATTCTTTGGCTCAGGAAGCCAGAGACACTCACAGACCCAGGGAACAGTGTGTCGGGCAGAGGGAACAGAGTGTGCAGAAGCCCTGCAACAGGAATGCATTTGTCCTATTCAAAGGACGGAGAAGCTCAGCCAGAACAGGCTGGTGAACAGAGCCGAGAGTGACAAGTGACAAAGGCAGAGAGAGGTGGACTGGACACCAGGTGTCCCAGGTCTGGGGAGCTTGCACTCCTTGCAGGTGTGGGGAGAAGTACTAAGGAGAGCAGCCATGCACCCCACTTCCTGCTACGCTGGCAGAACAGAATGAATGGGACAGAGAGGCCATCAGGGTCCCCATCGGGGTCATCTCCACAGAAGTGACAGTGGTGGCTTGGAGGAGAACAGCAGTGGCACCAGAGGGGAGCGCGCCCAGAGGGCTTTGCCCGTGTCTTGGACATGGGGTGACATGGGGAGAGCCCGAGAGGTGCGAGGGTGGAGCTCCCTTCCGTGGGATGGAAGGGAGATGGTTGGAGGGGCCAGTGGTTTACAGCTGAAGGTTCTGGTGTCCCCGAGGGGCCACACAGATTCGAGGCAGGGAGCTGGCAGTTGTGAAGCACTGGGTGTGCAGTCACAGTGCAGCCGTGCGATGCCTGGGACCCCGAGGTGGGGCTCAGTGTCAGGGCTACCATGTGGGTGTCTGGGCTGGGGCTTAGGAGTCTGTGCAATGTGCGATCAGCTAGGGTGCTCAAGCGATGTCTGGATCTCGGGTGGAAGGAGAGACTCAAGGAGCCAGAGGCCCTGTCACGGGGACAGGTGTGAGTCTGCTGATGGGACCCAGAGGCGAGGACCCAGAGGAAGCAGCAGGCCCTCGGGACAGTCCCAGAGGCGAGCAAGAAGGGGCAGCAGCTCGCATGCCCATGGGACATGGCAGGGCACAACCAGCAGGGTGATGACAGGCAAGGATGTCCAGATCGATGGGAAATCGGGGGACGGACCCCAGACACATTTCACAGGTGACTGTCCTGCCCGGTGCCAGCTGCCAGAGTCCTCCAGCAGGGGACAGGGGCACACCGGGGATCAGGTGCGTCTGCGCACACACCAGGTTGGCCCCCCAGCTCTGCCTTCCTACGCCTGAGTCAGCAGCCTCAGACGTCCTTCTCCTGAGGGACCGTAGGCAGAACCTCCCACCAGCCCCCCAGATTGTGGCTGGGACCACCAGACTGTCTGGTTCTACTGGGTGGGGAGGAACGAAACAGGCGCATTTCAAAGACACATTCGACTTCAGATGCGACTTTCATATTCATAGAACAGAAACCGAAAGCCTGCTTTCACAACAAACCTCAGCCTGCCCCCGCCAGCCGCCAGCCGGCAGGATCCTCTCTGTGGGGCCGTGCAAACCAAAAGGGAGTTTTCAGCCGGGGACAAACTCCTGGGGATTGTTCAGAATCAAAGGTGGTGAGATGCTGATGTGTTTCCAGAGGTTAAAGAACACGCAGAGGCTTTGCTGAGCTCTGGGTTTGAGTCTGTTCAAAGCGCCTGGAGGACCTCAGAAACCCCTGCCATCCATCTGAAGCCAGATTCCCCGCGGGGAGCAGCCCTCGGAGGCTCCCCAGCCTCTCAAGGAGGCGCTGCTGCGGTGGTGGAAGGCTGCTCCTCCTGAGAGCTAAAGACAACACAGAGGCTGTTTGTTTTCCGAGCAGGGAGAAGCGGGAACAGCTGCTCCAAGAAGCCACTTGAAAGATAATCAGACAGCGATGTTGGCAAAACAGCTGTGTGGCAGGCGGAGAGGGGGAGGCTGGGAGCTGGGAGGGAGGAGGGAGGCGGGGCTGTGAGCAGTGCCACCCGCCTGCCAGGCAGCCTGGCAGCCCCACGCCACCATCTGGGAGCTGCCCCCACCCAGCCCGTGCTCCCCAGCGTGCAGTGGGAGCCTCCCTGTCCCTGCAGAGAGACCCTGTGCAAGGTCTCCGTGTGCTGGAGGGTGCAACTGGAATCCCAGAAGGAAACAGTGCCGGCTGCGGTGGTGCACACTTGTAATCCCAGCACTGAGGAGGCTGAGGCAGGAGGACCAGTGCCAATTCAAGGCCAGCCTGGGCTACAGAATGAGTTCAAGTCCAGCCTGAATTATGCATAGGGAGACACTGTCTCAAAAGAAAAAAATAAAATAAAATAAACCTCACCAGGATGCGACAGACCAGGTTGAATTTCACCTGAGCTCTGGGGGGCCCAAGGATAGACAGTGACATTAAAGACACTCAGCCTCAACCCGTGTCACAGCCCTGACCCATCCTCCTCTTTCCACTCACACAGCCTCCCCATAAGCTCTTCCCATCATGGCAAGGCCAGGCTAGGGACTTCAAATCCCATTGTTCGGGGTGTGATTGGCTGAACTGAATGGTCTCCACTAGGGGAAATGGTTATTTACCAAACTTGGGCCAAGTTCCTCTCCTTCCCAGCAACCTGTCTTTAAACCCCCTTGCATGGTCCTGCTACTCCCTCCAACACAGCTCTCAGGAGCAGCTGGCCTGGGTAAAATAGCCACAGATCCACAGCAAGCCACTGTCACCCCTTGGGGTCACCACAACCCACTGCTTCTGGTACGGTTTATCCTTCCTTGTAGAAGATAGGCTGTTTTCTTCCTGACTCTTGCAGACTTCCTGTCCGGACCCCTTACTCTACAGCCAGAGTTCCTTCACCCTTCTTGGGAGAATCCTTTCAGATAACATCTGTCCTCACTGCAGTCTGCGTTTGCTTTTTCTTGACAGGACTTGAAGTTCCTTTGAGGTCACCTCCTATAGGACAGCTTGTCCCCAAGCCTGTGATTCTTAGGCAAGTGTTACAAACAGATTCAGAGTTGAGAGGAAACCTCAGAAGTCATGGGTCCTATCTGCTATCCATCTGCAGGACAAGCAGTGGCGGGGCCAGCCGACATGAGGTGTGAGATCTGCAGGCCTTGACAAGTCCCAGGCCAGCCAAGGGTGGGGTCCCTCGCCCTCCCAGCGCCCACTCATTCCTGGCAGCCCTGGGACATCATGGAGCAGAGCAGCAGCGTGGACTCCTGGCTGTAGGAGGTCCCTGTGAGCCCTCAAACGGCAACAAAACCAACTCCAGCTGGATGTCAGAGGTCAAGGCCCAAGACAGGGAGGCAGAGTCCACAGCCTGGAAAACAGGCTTGTGAAAAGGCGGCTTCAGACAAACAAAAGCAGCCAGTCCCACTGAGCACCATCCCCCAGACCAAGGTCTGGCGAGCTTTGCATTGTTCAGAGCAGGCCAGTGGGTTGGAGGACAGGGTCCTGTTCACCAGGGCCTGGCCACAGGGTGCCGTGGGTGGGGACAGTAACTCAGTCAAGTCAGAAATGATGACAAGATGACAAGAGGAGGTACCATTTGTCATTCCAAGTCCCCTCCCCACCTTCCTTCCACTCAGTAGTGGTTTCATGGATTAAATCTGTGTGAATCTGAGTCCGGCTTCCCCCGACAGACGCCTGAGACTGGGATTTGAGGAAAAGTCACCTGTTTGCAAAGCAGCAGCCAGAAGCACCAGCCAGTAAGGCAGGGTGGGGTGAGCAAGACAGCAGCGAGCCCACCTGGGCTGCCTGAAGACAGAGGAGATCTGTGCACCACTGGGGCTCACTGGGACAGAGCCAGGCAGCTCCACTTGCCCCCAAATCTACCCACACCCCCAGGCCATCAAGTCTCACCCTCCGCATAGGTCCCCTGCCTCTGGGTGTGACCCAGCTGCAACTGTGGGGGACAGGGTCGCTTAGCACTCGAGTTTCCGGGAGCACTCTCTATGCAATCCCAGGACCTCGGGGACGGACTCCAAGAGTTCTTGGGGACGGAAGGCGTGGCTGCAGTCCCCAGCCTCACTCCACTGGAACAGTTTTTTTCTGCTTAAAATCCTGGGGATTCCACTTATAATATTTTTGGAAGGGCCCATTCACTTAGAAGTAAAGGCCCTATCTACTTCTGATTCCAGTAAGGTGTGGTAGATATATTTCCCCTGTGGCTCCTGCTAAGGACAGCCCAAGTCCCTGTGTGTTATCTATAAAATAAACACAGCCAGCCCCTGCAAGCTGGGTGGAAGGCAGACACACCAGGGCCCGGAGGATGCAAAGGATTGCATGGCAATGAGTTCATTGGGTTTTATGTATCCCAGACTTGGAGCAGAGGAAGCTCCAGCAGGTTAAAAAAGAAATGTCCCAAGTAAGCATGCTGTCTTTAGCCAAAGGACAATCTTGAAAGGAAGCCTAACTGGACAGGAGCATGTGACCTGTTCTACCCCAGCCAGACCGTATAGGAAAACACTGCAGCCCCCCCGCTTTCCATCCTGCTGAGCGGCAATGGGGTCACCACTTCCTCTCCCCACAGGAGTGAGGTTCAAAGGGCCCTAGCAGAGTCGAGATCTTTACCATGGCTTCCTGGTACCGGGAAGCCACACCAGTATCAGCGAAGACTCTGGGGTCTCCTGTCTCTACCCAGCAGTAGCAAGTAGCCCCTTCTCACACATCAAGGGGACAAGTGAGGACTGGGATTCTTCCTCTGCCTCCCACTAAGGAGGCAGCATCCTCCCGGGCCACCTGCAGCCAGATGGCATCCAAGCTAGACCCAAAGTCTTCAAAGGACACCGCCATAGAGAAAGATAAACTCGAGTCATTGATGGGAAGATGAAGGTACCTTGAGACCTTGCTGTGAAGTGAAATAAATCAGACACACGAGCTTAAATATCACAGGATTTCTCCTATATGAGAAGCCCAAATTATAATTACAGAGCAAACTAAAAGGCAGGTAACAGGAAGTAGGGAGATAGAGCTTTCTCAGAGGGAGAAGGAGACCGAGGGATAAAGGGAGGGGGACAAAAGAGAGATGAAAGGGACTTGAAAAGGACCTAAGGTGTGTTATGGATGTGTGTCAACTCCACACACGGAACATTATCATTGCATACTCAACATGTACTAAAAAAAATATTAATAAGATCAGAGTCTCCTAGTATGATGTGACAATACCTACGTCTTAAGTTTTTAAAAATAAGAATGACCTATTGTGCTAAGAAGAAAGCACTCAAGCTGAATTTTAAAAAAGACAAGCAATGCCAACACTCAAATACCAGGTGAAAATGACTCAATAAAGATTTTAAAGCAATTGAAAATGCTTTAATAGCAATTATGAACATGCTTGAAACTGAAGAGAAGGTATAAAGAACCAGAGCAAAGAAACAGAAGATGTAAGCAGGAAACAAATGGAAATCTTAAAGCTGAAAAGCCCAACAATCAAAATAAAAATCTCAGTGTGTGGGCTCATTAACAGAGTGGAAGGGGTAAAGGAAAGAATTAGTGAACTGGAAGGTAGAATAATAACAATGTTCCAATCCGAAAAGCAAAGAGAAAATAGATTTTTACAAAATGAACGCAGCTTCGGAGATCTATGGAGCTACCCCCCAAATGCCTGCTTTTATCCTTTGGGGTCCCAGAAGGAGAATACAAGGTGGGAGGGCTGAGAAAATATTAAAAGCAAGAGTGGCTGAAGTTTTGCTAAATAAAAATGAACCCCAAATGAACAAAACTAAAGATGCCCAGGCCAAGACTTTTAAAAGTAAAGATAAAGAAAAAACTCTTTAGAACCATCTCGAGACAATTTCACTCTGCTTCAAGAGGGAAAACCATTCAAATCAAAAACTGCTTGAAGTAAGATGTGTAGTAAAATAGAGGGGTACACAATCCACTTCCATCGCACAGGAGCAAAAGACCTGGGAACAGATCCATAAAAATACACCACCTGGTTTGAGCAAAGGTGCAGAGACAATGGAAGAAGGGACTAGAGATGGCCTTTCCTACAAATGGAGCTACAGCAATTGGACAAGCCATCCAACCGGTCCTTAAACTGCCCCCAGCCTGAATAAGCTTTGGCCTAAGTCTCAGTACTTACGTTTTAAAAAAAAAAAATCAAAATAGAAAGAAGACAAAAACTAAAATGGTCAAAAAAAAATAGGAGAAAATCTTTGGGATCTAATAACTTTTCTACTTCATACTCAAAACACAAGCCATAAAAGGAAAACCGCTATGTTGAACTTCACCGAAATTTTTAAAAAAAAAATTTTTTTTTTTTTGGTTCTGTAAAACAGCCTGTTAAATGCATTTAAAAGACAGGGTGTATAGTGGTGGAAAATATTTGCAAAGCACGCATTCAAAAAAGGATGCATAGATAGTATCTAGAATATTTAAAGAGCTCTCAAAGGTGAAAAAAAAGTAGGCATATGGCAACCGAGCACATGAAAAATTTTAACCATCAGAGAAATGCAAATTAAAACAGCAATGAGCGATCACTGTGCACCTATCAGACGGCCAAAATAAAAAATATCGACGACTCCAAATGCTGAGAAGCACAGAGAAAAACTGCATTGCTCACATATTGCTGATGAGAATCCACAGTAGTACCGCACCGCCACTGCAGAAAGCAACTCTGTGGATGCTTCAAGATGCAGCCATATGATCCAGCAATTGTTCTCCTGGGCGTTTATCCCAGAAGCATGAAAACTTATTTTCACACAAAAACCTGTGCAGGAATGTTTATAGTGCTTTATTTCTATTAACCAAAAGCTAGAAGCGGCCCAGATGTCCTTCGGTAGCGAATGATTAAACAAACCGTGGTATATTGGCACCACGGAATACCACTCAGCAGTAAGAAGGGAGAAACTACAGGGGTATGTGACAACCTCAGGGCACTGCCAGAGAATTCTGCTGAGTGGCAAAGGCAATCACCAAGGCAGCATGCCGTGCCAGTCTATTTATACGACATCCTTGAAATGACAGAATTACCTAGGCGGAGAGTGGATTAGTGGGATTAGTGGTTGCCAGGGGTCAGCCATGGAGATAGAGGGTGAGGGACATGGCAGTGTTTGTAAAGAGACTAAATGAGCAGCCCTAAAAAGACCACTCCTGGACGAGTCCTATGTCAGTATCAAGGCCCGTCTTCTGATTATGAGGCTAGACTACAGTTTTGCAAGATGATACCACTGAGGTAAACTAAGCCAAGGGAACACAGGAATTTTTATCACTTACCTAGTGTCTGTCAGGTTACCCAGTAGGGGGTTAAACTGACTTCCTGAACTAGGTTAAAATACAAACCCCCTGAAGTTTAGAGCAACGACACCTCATGACGGCATTTCTGGACTTCTAGGATTGGAGCAAAAATACAGACTTGAAGTTGTCTTTAAGACTTTTGGGGCCTGGGCATACAGCTCAGCGGGCACAGGGCCTGGCAAGTGCGAGATTGCAAGTCTGATTCCTGGTACCAAAAAAATAAAATAAAATAAAGACAAGCATCCAGGAGTGGGGATTCTAGAAGCAACCCAGGCGCGGGGCTGAAAGGGTCCTGTGAACTCGGGCAGCTTGGATTCTGTCTTACGGCTCCAGTTTCCTCAAGATGATTACTTCCTTCTACCCACCTTCCTTTCTTCTTCTGTCCTACCTCAAACATGTGGATAACTGCATTTCTGCCCTCCTCCTCCCTCACCCTTCCCTCCCTCCTTTCTTCCCTTCCTGTCATCTTAATCTTCCTCCTGGTCTGTTTTCCTCCTTTTTTCTTGCCATGGTTTTCTCTCTCTGCTCTCTCCTCTTCTCGCCTTCCCCCTCCTTTCCTTTCCCTCTCCTGCCCTCCCTTCTCTCCCTCCCTCCGCCCTCCCTCCCCTCCGTCCTGCCTTCTTCGCTCCTGCCCTCCTGAGGCAGCTGGAGCTCACACACATGAATTTTTCAGAGGTGGGGAACCCAGGGAGACTTACAGAAAGGGCTCCAGCAGACTGGTGTCCGCCGGCCACCTCAGCCACCGGCAGCAGGTGATAGATGGCGGAAATACATTTCAGGGCCATCCGGCTGACAGCAGCTAAGGTAATCCGTCAAGGTCCCAGCCCCAGGATGATGAACGCGCTCCATAGATCAGAACGCCATCACGCTGATTACACCCCAGCACTGAGCGTCAGGGCACCGCGGGGGCGTGATGGACGGCGGGGAGCTGTCACCAGGCCGATGGCCCGTTCCCAGCACCACATTCATAGCCAGGCTGTGATTTAGGGCCACAGCCCAGACTCCTCCGGAGCTGCACACACAGCAAAAGTGAATGCTTTCCTTTCTGCTCCGGGCAGAAGTTTAGGAAAAAAAAAATACTGGGAGAAAGTGGCTTCAAGGTCAAGGGCTTAGGAATCAGACAGACCTGGCTTCGAATTCCAGTTCTTCATCTTAAAAGAGGCATGATCTTAGATTTTCCTCCTCTCTGAAGCTTTCACCTTACCTGTGGAGTAAGCATGAGACGCCTAGCCTCCCAGGAGTAAAGCCAGCGGGTGAGCAGGCAGCACAGAGCTGGGCCCAGGCTCCGGGGCCCACACTGACCACTGTGCACACAGCAGGGCCTGTGATGCTGTCCTCCTCCTCCAGCCTTCCAGGAAGGCAGAGAGGCTCAAGGCACCCTTTCCCCACGTCTCTACCTCCTTCTCCTCCTCCCAGTGGCTCCAGGGGTACCGTTCCCAAGGACACCACCTGTCTCAGCCTCTCTGCCCGGCAGTCCATCTACTCATTCCTTCTTCACTTCACCAGCGGCAGCTCAGCTCCCACTGGAAGCCAAAACCCTGTTCTTGGGCCTGGGGATTCAGAAGTGGACAAAATGCGTGGCCAGCCCTCTTGGCAAGTGTCAGTGCAAGCCTGCTGTCGGTCAGCCTGTCCGTCCACAAGCCTGGACCACTGCCCTGTGAGCTCAGCCCTGACCCACACGGACTGTGACATGGCCATGACTCTTCCGTATGAGGTTAAAAGGGAATCAGCCCACGCAGCTCTGAAGGGACCATGACCATCGTTAGCTTAAAAGCTGAAGTGGGGTCTTCTTATTGTTTTCCTTGGCATCTCTTTGATAGTAAAATTAAAGGTTTTCTCCTAAGGTAACTCTTTGTGACATCTTAATTTGTTAATGTTCTTTGCTAATTTTTCTGCTTGGGATGTTCATCTTTTTCTTTCAACACTGTGAGAACTCTACATGCTAACGTGATCAACTGTTTGTCATATCTGTTGCAAATATGTTTCCCAATTTGTCGTTGACTTCTCTATTTTTGTAGTTTATTTTTAAATATATTATATATTTAAATATATATTTAGAAATTTCGTGCAGGCAACTCTGGTGCTTTTGTCAATTGCCCTTAAGCTTAGACAGGAATTACTCAAATATGCACCTATTTTTGTCTATTGTCATAGGATTTATTATGTTTAATTCTATAATTTATCTGGAATTTACTTAGTAAAGATCCAAGATGATTGTTCCCCCCAAAAGTCAGTTTCCTCAATACCGTTTATTCTAATCCTTTCCTGTTAGTTGAAAATGCACTATTTAGTGTCACTTTTAAGACCACACTGTGACTGCTTGGAGCGGTCACTTAAGTGTCATGGACGCAGGCTGGTCCTTGAGCCAGTTCCAGGCAATACTTTGAAGCATTGTAATATATGTTGAAGGAACTCCTGTCCTGTGCTTTCAGAAAACTCTTAGCTATTTTTAACTTGTTATTCTTCAAGATACATTTGTAGACTTGTATTGTCCAATTACCAAAAGTTTCCATTGAGATTTTAATTAATTTTTTCTCTAGATCAATGTATTAATTCAGGAAAAACTAGCATTCTTTCATGGTTTCTTTCCCCTAATCGAGAGCGTGTTCCGTTTCTTCATTGATTCAAATCTTTTCTTTCACAAAACTAAAAAAGTTCTACGGTTTCCTGCGTGACCATCCCACACAATTCTCACTGAAGTAGGTTAGGTTTTTGTTTGCTTTTACTTTCAAATGGCTTACTGTAGATATATAAGAATGTTCTTGATTTTCCTATGTTTATTCTGTCTATCAGGGAGGAAAATACATTCTCTACCCGTATGCCCAGTGGTTATTCACAATAAAATCAGACAGAGGGAAAACCAAGGTCAGTTCCCAGGAACTCAGCAGTCCCCTCACTGTGGCTTGGGAATCACAGGAGTCCTGATCAGAAAAGGGCAGTGGTCACAAGACAAAGAACGAGGTGTAGACAGGAGAGCAGACAGAGGGACAGAGGAGCCACGCGAACCCAGGAACGATGGTGAACGCACCATGGTAGCTTTGGAGAGAGGAGATAAAGTCACGCAGGGACTTCCAGGACGCTTTGTACATAGCTGAATGTGTAATGCCTGAGCGTGACTAGCTCTTTGAAGACAGCCACGTCTGCAATCAGTATCCACATCATTCTTCAAGGAATGAAATCAAGCTTGCCTTTTAGTCTCTTTGTGCTTGAACTGAACCATATTGACCCTTAACCAAGTTCTCTTGATAAATTCTAAAAGTTTGGGCTCAGTGGCACAGTGCCTGCCTGACAAGTGTGGGGGTGTGGGGTCCTGAGTTTGATTCCTGGTACAAAAAAACAAAAACAGAAAAAAACAAGAAATGCTAGAAGTTTTTCTATTGTTTCTTCTTGCTTTCTAGATATACGATTCTATAACCTAAAAGCAGTCATAGTTTTCCTCTTACTGTCAATAGGTAAGTACTTTTGTTTCTGTTTTTAAGACATTTTATATCAGCTAGAAGTTTTCAAAAGATACTGATTTCAAAGATATCTTTGTCTTATTTCTTTTTTTAAAAATAAGATTTGTTAAATCAGGTTAAGGAAATATCTTTGATTCTTAAGATTTTTGAGGTGTGTGTGGAAAGAGAGAGCGGGGGAGAAGAAAGTAGTTTTCCTTCAAGAATGGCATCTCCACGGTCACTTTTGAGGAAGACGGATGCATTTGAATGACAACTGCTGCCATCGCCACTTTGGACTCTGTCTGGGATGCACACAGCACACAAGAGGGTCGGGGCCACGCAGAGAGCTTGCTCATGGCAATGCACCTCATCCGAGAGGCTCCCCGAAAGAGAGGACTGGAGCCGTGGCTTTGCCTCCTGTGGAAGGAAGCAGGAACAGACCCTGGAAAGGTTTCTGCTTCTCTCCTGAACCCTGGAAAGTCGGCCTGCCAAAGCATTTCGGTTCCGAGGTACCCAGATGTGTATCCCATGTCTTGGGAGCAGGAAAGAGCCCAGCTCTGGGGAGGATTAGGAAGATGACATTGGCACCGTGGGCTGGCAGCGGTTCATATGATTTATTATTCTATTTTATACAGAACTAGGAGACACAAGAAAGCACCGACACTGAAAGAGGTGGGAAAGCTCACCCTCCTGGCATGATCACCTGCGTGCTAGACATGTAGCATGTCACCGCACCACGCCCCGCAGGTGGGCACAATTATTATGCACCCGTGAACAACAAACTTACAAGGGAGAAGCGTCTGCTTCCCTGCCCTCCCCCGCCTCTTCCCTCTCCTCTCTCCTCCCCTCTTCTCTCCCTCCTCCTCTCCCTCCTCTTCTCCTCTTTACCCATTTCCTTTTCTCCTCTTTTCAACTCTTTCTCATGCTCGTCTCTGTCCTTCTGTCTCCCCTTCCTTCTCCACGCACAGCTCAAAGTCTCTGTGTGTCTCTGCTCTGTCTCTGTCTCTGTCTCTCCCCTTCTCTCTCTGCCCAGGGAAAAAAGGCCGGAGCCAGGTGCTTCTGCTAAGTCCTGCTCACACATCTGCTTCCTCGCTTGCCGCACACAGATGCACCCACACAGGCACCCCTGTACCCACACCCGCACCCCTCACACACTTCCTCCACCTGGCCTGGCACCTCCTCAGAGCCCCTGCAACAAGCCAGGCCATCTCTCGGCTTCTGATGCCATCCTTGGCTGAAGTTCCTCTCCTCTTCACCTTGACCAACCCCGACTTCCTCAGCTGGGCACAAGCTCTACCTCCTCTGAGAAGCCTTCCTGGGCCCCCCAAACCATCAGTGCCTTCCCTTCCCTAAGCGCCTGCAGAGCTGCAGGGATCCAGTGCCACAGGGTCCTGCCACTGGCCCAGCCTGGTATCTTCCCAGCTGAAACACCAGGAAAGCCACTGCCTCCCATGGGGCTGAGTAGCGAGCAAGCCCTGCTGGCTTTGAATGGTAAGAAGAAATCAAAGTGCATCTCTGGGGACTCAGCCACACCCCTTCCCCATTGTCCCCCAACTACAGTGTGGCCCTCTCAGAGTCAGGAGCCACAGCCGAGCATTGCGTGAGCATGCACACGTGTGTGTGCACGTCCTGTGTGTGCACACCTGTGTGTGTGTGTTCGCACGCATGTGTGTGTTGCCTGCACTGCCTGACACATCAGCCAAGCACACAGTAAGTGCGGGACGTGGGTGCCCGAGAGGCCACGCAGACAGGGCAAGCAACTGAGTCAGTGGGGTGAGTTGTGAACAAATCAGTGACTCAGATTGTGAAGCGAATGAGTGGCAGTGACAGCAGAAGCAAATCCTCCAGCTGCTGAGTCCGTGACTGTAGTGGGTAAGAAATGCCAAGGGTTCATCTGCAGCCACGCTCCCCTTTTCAGAGCTGGACAACTACCAAGTGAGGCGCAGGGCCGGGGCATCGGTCCGGCGGAGGAGCCAGAGTCGGGAGATCACAGCGCTGGGCTCCAGGGGCCGCTCAGTGTTGAGGACAGATGACATCGTGGATGACCGAGCACCGTGAGATCCCTTTAGTCAGTCTGAGCCCGAGGGCAGTGGATGGGGACCAGGTGTCAGTCTGTCCCTGAGTAGAGCCGACAGCTGACACTGGTGATACCCGTGCCATGCCCAGACTTCCCTCCATGCCCCAGCCCCTGGCCTCCCAGGGGCAAACTGGGAGAGGCTATTCCTGTGGCATGGCACCCACAGCAGAGTGCCGGTGCCCCTCATACCCTCCCACACACCCTCTGGACTGTGTTTTGCTGAAGCAAACACTACCGAGCCTTCGCAGAGTTGGGCGTGGAGGAAACGGAAAGCTTGCAGCCTGATTCACACTTGCCAAGCTCAGAAAGTCCCCAAAACACCCTTCACTGTGGGGACCCCCTGGCCCAGCTGCCCCAGGTGCCCCGTTTGGAAAAGGCATTCCCGTTTGTTAACGCGAGCCCACATAGATGGCCCAGGCAGGGAGCCCTGAGGGATGGCCCCTCTCATCACAGCCATGACAGTAAGAGGTCACTAGAGCATGGCCCTCAAAGGTCAGTGGGACCCGAGGTTTCCAAGCACCTCACAGCCTGTGGAAACATTTCTCTGAACAAAAGCCCTCAGCAGACCAGGAGAGCAGCCTCCGACAACACAGCGTTGTCCTGAATCTCGCTAGCCATTCCCTCCTACATGTTCTGAGGCATTTCTACAAACTGCTCGTTCAGTATCCAAAACCCAAATCTTTTTCTAAGTTGGGTAAACTGAGGCCCAAAGAGAAAACTAGGCCACTTATGAGTGGTCAGAGGAGGACTGGCCTCCCGCTCTGCCAGCCCCAGCCCTGCCTAGAGGCAGAAAGTGTATGTTCGTGAAAATGAACCTTGGAGTTAGAGCAGGGACATGAAGAGACACCCGTAGGCACCCTTGGGCCCACCATGTGGACATGGGGTGTCACCCCCAGGCCTCGCTCCTGACTACTGAGCTTGTAAGAGACGTCAGTGTCCCGTGTCACTCATAGAACATGGTGTAGAACTTCTGCCAGAGTCTTCAGCCAATGACTGATTCGGGACCTTAGGGTCCCGGGTTCATCCCTCTAGCAGGAAAGGAGAGAAATGATGGGTGAGTGTGTCACATGGGAGGAGGGAGAGAGAGTCCATCCAGGAAGGCGGGTATGGGGAGCAGCAAGCGGGAGTGGGCACAGGGGCAGTTTCTGAGGCCAGGAGCCCCCGTGTGAACTTGCCAGGTTGTTTACAAGCAATGACATCAATCCTTCCTCGCCTCTGCCCTTGCTGCTCCGTATCTTCAAGGAAATCTGCTTCACCCACAAATGCTCTGGGTCAGCACACTGTTCTATGGAAAATGAGACGTGTTTTCCATCCGAGTCCTCACGGGGAGAGATCAAGACAGCGCGTGAGAACTTAAGAGCCCGAGACTGAGGAACCCAGCTGAATGGGGCACTCCAGGAAGTCACAGAATCTTGGGGGTCCCTGGATGTCCACAAGGGAGAAATTTGGGGATCTGAGCCAATCTTGCCTTGATCTCAATGGGCATAAAAGACACCAAATAATATATTATCGTTAAACTTAAATGATTTTAATCCTATGAAGCATTTTTATAGAAGAGCTAAAAGAAGAAGGCAGTAGTCATTAGATTGCGGTGTTACCCAAGTAAAACCTCAGGAGCATGATGTTTAAGATGACAGCTCGTAGCCCTGTGTTACAGGTTTTGAGTCAGAGGAACTTTCCCAAAGCCTGGGATAAGGTGGTGACATGGTCCTAGCCATTGTGGAACTAAGCTGACAGCTGATCGCTTTCAAGAGCGGGATTCTCTGCCAGCCTCAGCCCAGCACAGCTCCTGTTGGCCAAGAACCTCAGACCCGGCACAGCCGAGGGCTGCTCACCTTTGCCAAGCGATCTGAGCTCCCGATAGCCAGATCCATGCTCCTGGGTACAGCGTTTCTCTGCCGACACTTGCTGCCGGGTCCCCTGGCTGATTCGAGCTCTTAGACCTGTGGCGCATGCCTGAGCTCATGGTCCCTACTGTCCCCGCCTGAGTCCAGACCCTGGGGGTTTTCCTGTATGGACCTGCCATTGCATCTGTGTGTCTCTGCCACTGTTGGTCCCTCTGGACGTGATGTTGGTCAGCTTCGCACGGAGCCAGTTTTAATTAATGCTATAACAGAATACCCCAGACTAAATGAAGCTCAGAGGAAGGAAATGTTTCTCTCAGGGCTCTGGAGATGGATCCTACTGTGTCAGAATCCAGTGAGAATCATGACATGATGAGCTGGCTGGTCTCTGTTCCTCTGGTTACAAAGCCACTAATTTCTCACGGGAGCCTCAGTTTAATGACCTCATCCAACTCTAATCACCTCCGAGCACCACCCACACGTGGATTTGGGGATGGTTCAGAGGACGCATTCAAGTCAAAGCAGAGCTTTACTTCTCGGACTTGCCTTGGGCACAGTTTGGCCGGAAGCGAATAAGACGGACAGTGTTGGAAGACACAGGAAAGGATTTGTCCAAGACCGCAGATCATGATGCTGGTGCTAGACAGAGACCAAAGGGTCAAGGAGCACTTACTGGACTTCAGCCCAGTGAGTGCCAGAAAATACCCTGGGGTTTTCACGAGCCTCACCAAAAAAGAAATTGGAGAAACAAAAAGTAATCCATTCATTCTTTCACCCATTCTGGAGACCTGTACCGAGCCCCTTCCAAATCAGGACACACGCACACCTGATCTCAGGCCCTTTCTTAAAAGCACACAGCAGGCGGCGGGTTTGGTCCCTGAAGGCTGATAGGATTGCGAGCAGCAGGAAGGACCGGGGAGGGCAGGCCAAGCAGGGAAGAGCCCGAGCCGAAGCACAGAAGCAACAGGCTCCAGAGCCAATGGGTTAGCCAAGCTGAGTGGACCAGAGGTCCATGGGAATTCTTGCTCATCCCATGGCCCTTCTTTGCTCTGCCTCGGCCTGGGTTAATGTGTGAGTGGCTGGAGCCCAGATTATAATTCTCAGAGGTGCACAGGGGCCTCAGGGAGGAGGACATTTCTTGCAAAGTACTCGGGGCCAGATGTGGCAGTTATAAGACAGCCTCGTCTCCAAGCAAAGGAGGAGACCCTGCGCCCCTGGCAGCCTTGGGGGCTCATCCATGCAGTGGGGACCTGTCCTCTCCCTCAGGCTAGTCAAGTGAGCTGAAAGCAAAAGCACAGAAAACCAGCCTCTGGCAGTATCAGAGAGGTACAGCAGCCACCCCGGGTCACACAGCTCACAAGTGACAGGTTCCGCTGGAACCCAGGGGAGGATGACATGAAGGTCACTGCATCAACACTTAGTCACGTCTCATTCTCAGACATCTTGGTAATTCCCACCAAGGGATGTTCAGAATCCCCCAGGGAAAGGCCAGCCCAGCCTGGGATTCACCGATTACAAATGTCTCCATCCACAATACACAGCAAGCTGCCGAGAGCTGGGAAGAGGGGTGACGAGAGAGGTGGGCGAACCTCATTTCTCATTAGGCTGATGCCACTTGACAACCTCAGGTGCTTCTGACAACCTACAGAAGCAATATGAGCCACTGCCATGGGTTCCTGGGGTACCCCACCCCCAATCTTCATCACCTGCCCCATACCCTGGTACAACAGCTGTTCTTGAGGACTTTTCTTTTTATTTTGCACACCTTGGCACCAGCACAGGCATGCCCGGGGCTCCCCAATATCTTCAGAAAGGACCTGTGTGCAGACCCAGGGTCACCTGTATTAGGCAGAGGGTAGGGAGCCCAGAGCCCGGCTCTGGAGGAAGCTATCTGGTACATCCCTTCCCATCTGCAGCTCCAGTTTATACCCATGTATGCCGTGGGAAAGCAGAGGAAATAACATAACTAGCATTAGTTCTTGGACACAGCTTTAGTTTCTTTTTTTAAAAACGTGTGATCCAGACCAGAAAGATTTCTATCCTTTGTCAAACAAAAGGTCAGAGTGACCTGGCAGCTTCCTGGAGAACATGAGGTTTGCTGAGGGCATTGTCGACCAGACCCGAGGGTCAGGAGCTTCTGTCCCCAAGGTCATCCCCAGAGCGGCAGGTCTTTGGCTCTTGCAGGAAAACAAACCTAAATTGCAGCAGCCAGGAGACCCTCAAAACCCAGGCGGTATCTTTTTATTTCCTTCCTGGGATTCTAGGACCTCTTCTCTCTCCCACCCCAGAGCACGGTGCTTCTAGAACCTCCTGGGCGCTGAGACTCCCACAAGCAGGGCCCGGATCTAAGGATGGAGATCCAGCAGCAGGATTGTTTTCGAGCCCTCCTCGGAGGAGTGAAGAGGAATGTCAATAGTTGGTGCTGGTGAAATTTTAAATGTTTTTATTAAAGTTTATCAAAATTGATGTATCAATTAGCAAGCATCGGTTCAGACCTATTCCAGTCACGACACAGGATTCAAATGAAGCCTCCGGCAAAGTCCTTAATGGCCACTGTGGGAAGACAAGACAGGAAACAGCAGACGACACCGTGTGAGCATTTTTAATCATCTATAAAGGAACATAGCTCTGCGACTTTGTGACCTTGAGTGACTGTCTCGGCCTTGCTGAGGCCCCATTTGCCATTTGCAAAATGGGAATAATGATCTGATCTTCTTGCAGAGTTACTGTGGGAATTGCACTGGAGCCCACAGGGGGAAATTCAGGCAGATCCATCACACAAGCACTCACCCAGTGCTGGTTAATATCCTTGCTACTGCAAGGGATGGGAGCTGATACTTAGTCAAGAGCACCTGTGGTCATTTGACACACTGCCACCTCCTCAAGTTTGCAATCTCTGGTTTGTTTTCTTGTTTGTTTTTTTAAAAAGGATCTCACTATGTAGTTCAAACTGGCTTTGAGCTCACAAAGATCCTCCTGCCTCAGTCTCCTGAATGCAGGGATTATAGGTGTGCACCATCACACCAGGCCATCCTCTGTTATTATCTTCACTTTCTAACTGAGAACTGAGATTTGGGGACTCTTCACACAATTATTCACTGGCCAAGTGAAGATTTGGGAGTGGGCACGTTGGATAGCTACACAGATAAAAATCACTTGAATGGGTATTTATTCTCTAGCATTGTTGGGGCCCTAAAATTTCCCAGCTGTTCTGCAGCAAGGAAAGGTCCCGCTGTGGTGGGAATACTCTAATCTGCACGGGCAACCACTCTGCACCACTCGAAATGTGGCTGCTGTAACTGAGGAACTAAAATTTTTGAGTCTGACTTAATTCTAGTCAGTTTAAGAGTGAAGAGCCTGGCGGCCATGTTGAGCACTGCAGGTCTGGATCAGAGCAGGCGCCCTCTTTAACCTGGGAGCCGCGTCCCTTCCTGGGCCTTGCTGTCTGCCTGATGGTGACTCACCTGCTCAGGAGCCCTGATCCTGCCCTTGCATCTCACATCCCACCCTGGTCCCCGTCTCTGCTCCTACACTGCCACTGACACATCTGTCTTCCACCAAGTCCACCACAGGGTGGATTTCAGCTCCTGCTCCTTCCTGCATCGGGCAGAAACTCCACAAGGCAAGGCCAGAACATTCAGCATCCTCGCCCTTAAACTGAGATGCAGCACACGCTCCCCCAAATCTACCAGCGCCCCCAGTCTGCGTCCCGATGCTTCGGAGTGTTGCTACAGTGTTCAAAACAGATGGGGCCAAGTCTTCCCGGGATATCTAATTGTTTCCAAAGCAGGAATACAAAGAGGACAAGTGAAGATCCTTGCTTTTGCAAGCTGACTGTAAGGAGGAGATATGATCCAAACTGAAAATATGAGGGGCCATAACCCGGCAGCACAGCACCAACTGGCGTTACAGCCACTCAAGGTCAAGTTGCAATGACACGCAAGTGCTCCCACGGTTCCCAGGAGGCAGCGCTGCCTCAAGGGCCCCCAGGAGACAGAGAGCCAACCTCCGCACAGCCCGGGCTTCCCCTTCCTGTGTCCTCCTCCAGCCCGATGCCTGGCTTCCGTGAGCTGCACGGGCAACTCACTGTCCTGCACTTTCACACTGGGTTTGGCCAAAGTCGGCGGCATTGTGGGACAGAGGGCAAGGGGAACGACTTCTGGCTTCCTCTTGGGCAGGATAAGGGTGAGCAATGACCTGTTCCGCTAGTGACAGCCTTGGCTCCTACAGGCAGCCCCTGCGCACCACCACGGCTCCCCTGCTAGGATGGTGCATTGCGTCAAGGCACAGGATACTGGGAACCCCAGAGGAGCCGAGAGTTTCTATAGCACTAGACACGGCTGTCACACAGGCAAAGGTTCTGTAGATACATGAGAAAAAAACCACGCTTCAGTCACCAAGCGGAGGCCAGACAGGAAACTACCCCGGAAGGAAGGAAGGGCAGGCAGTGCTTGAACGTTCAATTAAACTACGTCTCTGTCCTCCAGGCGCAAACGGATCTGTATCAAAAGCTCGCATAGGCGTTCTCTTGAAATGTAGGGATTTTTAGTGTTCCGTCCTTTTTTTCCCTGAATATTAAATATTTCCATGCCTCAGTAGCTCCCAAATTGTGGGGGGGCGGTGTCTCTACATATTTCCTCTTTCTAGTTTCATTATTAAAAGCAGTTAAGCCCACAGAGCTATTTTTGTTTGATAGTTTGAGTTATGTGACTGGAGGAGCTTACATGAAATCTGTTCAATGTTTCAGCTAACATAATTTTTTGGGTAATCATTTGGAATAAACTTTGTTTTTTAGGTCTAAATAAATAAAAGCTACACTCGACTATAACCCCACTTTGGCTTCCATGGCAACCACATGAGGAAAATCCCATTAATATTCAAGTCCATCGGCTGAGGGTCAAGTGACCTCCACAGTACTAACTGCTTCAGCCTGTCAGACGGGGACATTCAAATCCCACCTCTCAGACCCTTATTGGCTAAGCAAATGCAAGGACATATTACACAGTATGTAAGTGTAGACATAGCACAGTGGATCTGTACTTGTCAATTTTCTCCCTGCATAATTCAGATTTTTCTCTATTTAGAAAAAATATGTTTCTAATACATCGCTTGCACCAGATGCCATTTGAAGGGAGTGTGGCACGCTGGCAGAACTCTGTGCGCTGAGATTGGGGCTAGTCTCTGGCAGCTCCTGGGACAGCATATTGACCTCTGCTGTCTTCGTAGCCAAGAGAGCGTGGGCGCTTGGCTGGCATTTCCAGAGAGGGGGCTGTTGGAGCTGCTGCTGCTCCCTCGGCTGAAGGAAGGGACCCAGAATTCTTTAATAGCATCACACGTCGGTGTATACAGAGCTATGCTAATATCTTAAGATAGAGGTTTCTTTCATCTCCCTCTCTGAATTTTTTTTTAAAAGACCACTTTGATTGAAATTTTACCAAGATCTCATAACACAAAAATGTTCACATCATCTGCTTCCAGCTGTCATTTCCTGGTTTCAGGATGACAGTACTTTGACCTTCAGCAGGTTTGTTTTTTTTTTTAAGAATGATTGTATAGTGCTTATTACTCTTTTCACAGATCATTGATAACATTAATTACTTAAATAGACCAAGATTTCAGGATGAAGTGCCATGGTTGATTTGTTTGCATTTTTTCCCCTGCCATCCTAATTAATTCATAGGAATGAAGTTCTTTGTGAAGAACACACAGAAGGTGAAAGAAATGTTCTGGTGATCCATTAGAACCATTACCAATTAAATTACTACTCTGGGGGGAAAAAGCCAGTCACAAATGCAAGTGACAAATTCTGTGTATCCATACAAGGGAGTGTGGAATGATATAGCAGGTCTTCGGGCTTTTTCCATGGTGTTAGCTGTTAGTTTTATTTTTGACAATCCCTGCCCCCGTCTTTTAAGCCGAACATTCTTTCTCCAAATTAAAACCAATTAAAAACTATTTAAGGAACACTCTGCCACAACAACGTTTAGCAGAATTAACACCACTGACTGCAGAAACAAGACAGCAGAAGTTGCGAAACTGATCGATGATTCCGCTAACGCCAAGTCACAGCAGAGACATTTGAAGTTCACTTCTAATTTTCAAGCATATCTGTGTTGCCTGGTTAGTGCCTGGCACCGACATATTTCACAGAAAAAGTTTTGAAGTTTGTTCAAAGAGTTGTCTGTTATATCAGGCAAGAATGCTCTCCAGTAATAGATACACTTGCCTGCTTTACTGTCTATGGGGAAGGTCCCCGTTAAACCCTGAATCCAGTTTAATGCTGATGCTGTTGGATCAAGGAGATTCTAGATGGTTACGTTTGGGGAAAGAGAACGTAAGCTAACTCATTCATTCTTGAGAAGGCAAAGGAGGAAATTAAATGGGTCCCTCATTTTACTCTGGTGTTTATTCAGTCATCATCCAGCCTTCATGGCGAGGATGTTAGGGGTCCCCTTTTTAACAGGTGAAGGGACTCTGGAAGGGGAGACAGGTGCTCAGGGCCGAGTGAGGTGATGATATTCTAACCCAGGTCACCCCGGCTCTACAACTTTCATAGAGCCAAGGAAGGCTCAGCCCATGAACCCAGGGCCAGGAGCTGGTTGGTGTCTGCCTTAATGACCGCCTGGAAAGGTGAGCCCAGGGACGATAAGCAGAGCTTAGCCTGCTGACGTGCTCCATCTGGGCAACCCTGGCTGCCCCACAGGAGCCGAGGACACCTGCAGCTTCTTGTCTCTGTTGATGCTGGTAAGTCAGGCACTCAAGGGGCCAGCCCAGCGCTGGAAAAAGCCTCAGATATGAGTTCCAGCTCTGTCATTACAGATTGTGGGCTGGGCATAGAAGCCCGCTGCACATGCAAAACACATTTAGAAGGGGATGGGGTGGGGTAGGAAACGATCCAGCCAACATCAAAGGCTGTCTGGAGGAATAAATTAATTGACCTGGGGAAAAATCCTTGGAAAGGAGCACATAGACCCTCATGCAGGCTGCTGAGCCTGCAATAGAGGGACACTGGCTCAAGTTCAAGTGCTGCCTCTGGTCTTTGCTATACAAAGTCTGCCTCACCTGGGAGCCCTAGATCCACTAATTCAGAGTCTGCACATCTTACCCATTCCAAGTGAGAGACACTGCCAGGGTAAGTGAACCTTGTTCATTTATTTCTTATTACAAAAATAGAACTGAAAGGCCATCCAATCCAGGAATGATAAATTCTTGCCTTGAGTATAGCAGTCCCTCCCGGTGACCAGGGCAGACATTGCCAATCAATCAAGGAGCACTCTCATTGCACTTGGGAAGCGGCTATATTTCCTTCCTCCATCACAACCCAGGAAGTTGTAGCATTCCTTGCTTCCACAGGGACGTGGAACCTACTTTACCATTCATCCCTGCCCATGTGGTCTGATACCCCTACTCTCTTTATTCCTAGGTTGACTTTGTCTCTGGTTTCCCCAACATTCCATCTAGTTTAACATTTACTTCCCATGTAAGTGTTCAATACATTATATGGTTACATGGGTTCAACAGAAACTGAGCATCACCAAGATTCAATGAGGCTCCAAAGGTGAAGAATTCCCTCCCTCTGAGTCAAGCCTTCCCTTTATGTTGTGTCCCTGACTTATCTTCTGTCCACATCAGTGTTTGAGGCTGGATAGAAACTCACGAAGAACCTAGAGGATCATCTAGATACACTTGAAAAACAAGCTAGAAGACACCAGAAAGCTTTTTAACTGCTCTGAGACCTTGAACCACACTTCCATGTCCTCTGGCAGCGCAATCCTGACTCCTGCATGGAGCTGGAGCTAGCAGCTTTGCCACTGAGAAAGGCTGGGGCGCCAAGCCTGCATTCCTCTGGCACCCTTCACCCAGCTCCCCAACCTCCAGTGCCATTTGCAAAGAGCTTCAAAAGAGGACTGATATTCTCAGCTTAATTTCTGTTCACATGTAATAGGAGACGGATGCCCCCGCTCAAGCTGTGCCAGTCAGCCAGCGGGAAGTGGCCTGGGTTTTTGGAAGGCAAACCATTAAGTACTAGAACATGAGCTGGGCATATAGACCAGCCTGATCCAATTTCAAGTGAAAATTAATGGCAAATTCTTGTAACCACATTAAGAGCCATTGTTGTTCATTTGAGATCACTTAAACATGAACAAAAAAATAAAAACCATCTTGAGTTCAGGGAATATAAATGTTTGTATATATATATATATATATATATATATATATATATGTATATATTTTGCCCCTGTCCCAGAGAGACCAGGAGATGTGGGCATATTGATATTCTCTAAACATGCTCACAAAGGGGGAAAAATAAGGAACCTGACTCTTGTGGGGTTAAACTATTTGTCAACTTTTCCATTTCCTCAGTCGGAAGATAATTAAACAGTAAGCAGATGTCAGAATCCAATTGGTTCAAGGAAAGATTGCTCCATGACTTGTGGTGCTTCTAATGTCTGTGTACTGTCTGCAAATTGCTCCTTGGTTGGGGCAAGAAGCAGAAAGCCACTCAGTTATTTTCTGTCCTGTGAGCGCAGGGCTCATCTGACAAATCTACCTACGTACCGTCACTCTGGATACCAAGAAGCTGGAAGAACCCCCTGGAAATGTGCTGTTGGCAAAACCAGAGAGACGCTATGGCTTTCCTGAAGAGCAGAGAGAAGGAAAAGAAGGGAGAGGGAGAGAAGAGGAGATGGAGGTGAAGAAGCACGAAGGCAGGGATGAAGGAAGGGGAGAGCTGGAGGGAGAGAATAACAGGAAAAGCCTCAGGGAACGGAAATGTCTGCTGGGGGAGACCAGAAACAGCACAATCGCAAGGGCTTGGTGGGCCAGGTGATTGCACACACATGTAATCTCAGGCCTCTGGGAGGCTGAGTCAGGAGGAACATGCAGTCAAGACTAGCCTAGGACCTTGACTCAAAATATGAAATACAAAAGGGTTGGGGAGGTAGCTGAATACAAAGCCCTGGGTTCAATTCCCAGTACCACAAAAGGCAAATGGCATGGTCTTGGGAGTCGAGTCTATAGTTTATCTCCATTACTTTCCCCTGTGGGTCCTTGGGCCACTTACTGGACCCCTCAGAGTCTGTTGCCTCACCTGAAGACTGAAGGGAGTGATTCCTGCCCTGCTTTTCGCGAGTCTGCTGTGGGATATAGAGTAGCTACCGTGAGTGTTTGGAAGACCCGCAACCCTGGCCCACTGTCTAGATCGTCCATAAAAGATCGGGGGAAACTGGATGAGTGAGCTGAAAGAATCAAGGGCCGTGTCGCTGAAAGCTTTCCTCTCTCGTTTCCTCCAGGGTCCCAGGGCTGCTCAGGGCCCCCTGTGCTTCCCAGTTTGGAGGAAAAGCTCTTTCAGATCCTACTCTAGATCTTTCCCCTTCAAATATATAATTCACGTATGCGCACTCCACCTGGGGCACCTCACCGGTTGCCAAACACAGCCGGTGCAGCCAGGAAGGCCTCAGCTAAGGCTCCTGTTGTATAACTTACCAGGAGGTCTGTTCCCACAGACCGGCTGGCTCTGAGCCGTGGGCTTATGCCTGTCCTGTCTCATCTCTGACATCGGTGCACAGCGTGGTCTTGGATCAGCAGAAATCCACTCTGGGCTCCCATGGTTCTACTGGAAGTGACGCCTCACAGCTTGATCCTGGGAACGGCCACATTTGTGACATTGGGAACCCTCCATACTTAGCCATTGAAGCCTAAGCTAATCCACTCCTCTCCCCGCATACCCTTCAGATTCCTCACGGCCTACTCAGAGTCTCCCACCCTTCCCTCGCTCCCAAGTGGACTCGATCAACACCAAGACCGAGCGGGGGAGGGGAGGAGAGAGAGTGAGGCAGGTCCTCCTCCTCCTGAGTGGTCCCCCAGCTGATCACAGCTCTCCTTGGAAGACCGTATCCTTTGGCCTCCTCTGCGACAGTCTTCTTGGGGTCTCTTACCAGCTTCCTTCAATGCTTCTACAGGGCTGGGGGAGGGGATAGCTCCACTATGCCTTGTGCTGGGTCCTCACCCAGCCCTGGAAGTGCTCCCACTCCCTGAGCACACCCCAGCAAGTAGTCTCTCCATCCATAAAACCTCTTCCAGAGGAAAAGTTGCCAGGGAACCTCTCAGTGGTCACGCAGGGCCAGGGGGAGAATGAACGGAGGAATCAAAGCAGAAGGCAGACAGCCTTGCAAGGTCAGGCCAGGCCGGTGCCGAAGAAGGGGAGTGGTGTAGAGAGGCTGCAAGGCGGGAGACAGGGCACCGAACCAGGGGCATGATGCAGATTCGGCCAAGGTCCCAGCACATCCTGAGAAAGGAGGGTGCCCTTGGGTATAGAAGGAGCGAGGGACGTGGTTGGAAAAGCCAAGGGAGACCAGATGGTAGGGATCTGAAGTGTGAGGGCGAAACCCAAGACTGTCCTGTGGGCAGCAGAAGACGCTGGATGGTGCTTGAGCAAGGGAATGGCCTCGTCGCACTGAGCTATTTTAGGAACATTAATCTGGCAGTGGGGACCAGGTGGCAGTAGTACCATTTGGGTAGCCCGATGCACAGGGTGCAGAGGACCCTGCCAAAAGTGACTCACCCCCCGCCCCCACTTCTGAGCAGCAGGGGCTACCCCCAAAGCAAGTCTGGCTTCTGCCAGCCCCAAAAGAGCAGACAGGGAAGAGCATCGCATCCTGAGCGTGGAAGGGAAAACACATTCTTGGAAGAGTCTCCTCTCAAACCATCCACCCACACCCCCAGAATAAGGGGAAGCAATCTGTTTCTTCTGGCATCTGATTCCAAATGCTCCCGAGGCCAAGAGGACCCAAATGAATTCCTCTGCTTGTGCATGTGAGAACAGCCCAACAGGGACCATCTGTCAAAACGGGCCTCCAGCATGCGTGTGGGAACAGTAACCCCCAAAGGGACACTATTTTTGGGGTTTCCAGGAAAGCAGCCTACAAATGTCCACAGCCACTAGCCAGAGTCCTCTCTCCAGCACTCTGCTTAAGTCTCTGCTACCTGAAGCCAAGGCGGTGGGGACCCTGTCACTGATGTCTCAGGGTGGAAATGTTTGGGGGTGCAAAGAACCTGAGGGCTCTGGCCATCTGAGTCAGTGTAGACCCAGTAGAAGGGACGCAAACTCAAGAATGGAAAGCCTAAACTTCCTGCAAGAAACTACCCAGCATGGTTTCAAAAGATTGCTTTTCATCACGGAGGGAGGCAGGAAGGATCTCTGCTTCCTGAGGAGGTTCCCAGCATGCACCAAGGTTGCTTCCCCAACCGCGCTTGTGGCTCAAGATTAGTATAGCATGGCAGGGAGGCAGGACAGATGCTTGGCCTGAAGAGAAAGCAGTTAGAGAGCCTGGGCGGAGAAAGAAGAGGCTGCGTCCAAGCTCTGGGAGACCTGAAGATGGAGAGGTCCAGTAGCAGAGACACAGCCAGCGAAGGAGGGCAGGTCAGAGTTGAAAGGAAACTAAAAAGGTGAGTATCACAGAGCTGGGGAGGAAGCGGTCAGGTCTTCAAAGGCTCCTGTAGCAAGTATCATGATGACAATTACTGAGGTCATTGATGACCATGATAGGAGCAGTTCCAGTGGAGTGGAGGAAACAGAACACTGATTTCCACCCTCTCACCCGCTCTGGGGCACATATGTCTGCACCCATGGAAGCTGAGAAAGAGGCCCCAAGTCATCCAGGTGGTGGGGTTGGGACTGCACCTTGCTCCCCTGCTGCTCGTGACCTGGGGGCCATGGATAGCGGCTGGTGTTGGTGACACTGACAGCAACGCAGACGGTGACAGTGACTTGGGAGTTGTTCCCATGGAAAAGTTAACCATGATGGTGAGATTTAAAAAGATGATGGTGCTGTAGAATCAGAAAGACCCAGATCTACAGCTCAGCCAGTCCACAAACCAGAAGTTTTTCACCTTTGAGACTCAGTTTACATTGCTGTAAGATGGTGATGCTGTGGTCTGACTCTGAGGACCATTGTGAGAAAGACCCGACGGGAGAAGCGCCTGCTCCTGAAGGTGGGTTGAATCCCTCTGTCTCCAGGGAAAACTTCAAGGGGCAGTGAGACAGGGGCTTGAGTCTGGCCTTCCCTGCAGGCCCCGGCCGGAATTCATGCCAACCTCTAGGTCAATGGCCATCTTCATGCCAACCTGCTCCCCAGCCAACCCACCTTATGTCCACCTCACTCTGGTGACAGTGGCCTGCTGGGATCCCCACCACCACCCTCTTGTTTGTTTTTAGTTGACAAATACCCAAGAGATTCTATGTGAAAGAGAGTTGGGAGGAGGATCAAACTTTGGTAAGCAGCTTCTGGCCTCGCTCAGCTCAGAGATGGGTGGTACCAGGATAAGAGTTTGGGTTTGGAATCAAACAGGCCTGGAACCGAGTATTTTCCCTCTTTCAACTCTAGTCACCTTCTTTACCCGAGGTCGACTGTGACCAAGACCCCACCCGCACATGACACCTTCTCAAGAACCCTCAAATTCTTCCTAACTTGCTAGATGTTATTCTTATTCATTCCGTGTGTCTGTCTTCTTCCACTGGGTTACAAACTCCGAAGGTCAGAGATTATTAACTCTTATGTACCTCAACTCTTATGAAAGTGACAGCTCAAAGCAAGGGCTCACTGCATGCTCCTAGAATGGAGAAAGTAGCAGCTCAACCACAAGCAACACTAACATAAGTAGCTCATCCATAACTAAACTCAAACCAGCTCTATCAGGCTCCAAAACACTTTCATCCCAACTCCTAGCTCCCTGCCTAAGCCCACCACCCTTCATCCCTGGAACTGTCTCTGGCTGAAGGCTCACTCTTTAGGGATTCTAGGGCTCGGTGGTAGGCGAGGAAGATTGGATGCCTCCTAGATTCTAGAGCAGCTCAGTTCTGTTTCAGGCACCTGGTGTAACAAGAAAAATCAGAGCGCTCACTGGTCCACCCCACCTGGGTTCAGCAAGGCCTGATGGGTCTTCAGTCTTTCACTCCAGGCTGAAGGGCAGGAAGCAGCTCTACTCTGCACTTGCTCTGAGGGGTCCACCTACTGGGAAAACACAAGTAAATCAAACAAGTCTGTTTGTTCTCTCAGCACAGCAAACAGAAAACAGAACTCATTCTGCTGGGCCAGGCCTGCCCACCAGACCCCAGAGGCCTGATAAAGTAATGGGAAGACAAATATTTTCTTGGAGAAAATGATAAAAGTTGAGACACGAAAGCAAACAGAGTTTTCAAAAGGGCACTGCCCCCCACCCCAGCTGTCAGGGAAGATTCCAGAAGGGAGGAAGCATGTGGCCTGAGGTTCCTGCCTCAGAGGGACACAAGACCCTGAAAGTTTGTGACCCTGGCAGATAACTGACCACGGAAAGAGGGACCTGTGGGAGGAAGTGCTTGCGTGGAGGTGTGCAAAGGGGCCAGGCCTGGGGGGCCCAGAACACAGCAAAGTCAGGGGTAGGGGGTACCCTACTTTCTCCCTCCTACTGGGAATGGCATCACTGCTATCGAGGTGGGGAGAATTCCAGCTCCGGAGCAGGACAGGCCAGAGCCTGGGCCGACAGCAGGGTGTGTGTGGGTTCACCTTGCTCATTCTCACATTCATTCACACCATCGCTCGGCCCTCTTGTGCACACTTTGAGCACCAACTGTATACCAGGGATCCCTGGGGCAATAAAGGGTGATGTCCGCAAAAGCCTTAGCACAGGGTCTGGGTCACGACGGTCACCTCTGGAACCTCCTCCAGCTCACTGCTTCCTCCTCCTCCTTCTCTTTCCTTGCGCTCCAGCCAGGCGCCCCTATCGTCCCACCTGCCTGTGCCCCATTCCCTCTGGCCTCTTGGCCTTTAGCCGCACTTGTGTGTCCTTGCCACCAGCAGGTCCCACGTGGTGGTCCTTTGGCACCCAAGCCCAACAGGTCCCCAACTGTCTTCGTCACCCCATCGTCCCTTCAATCCCAGTCCTCCTGTGGGTGGGTGTCCATGAAAGCACCTGCTCTCACAAGAGCCTTTCGCAGTCCCACATCCAGGATACCTACATGGCAACTATCTTCGAGGGTCACCCAAACCTCAGCTCTCTGCTTGCTCACTCGGGACTAACCGAGCACCAGCTTGTCAGCCTTCCTGGACCCACTGAGGCTGTGTTACCATCTGCCCTGCCCCTTTCCCAAGCACCCCGGCTTGGCTAGCACGTTCCCTGTGCTGGCCCGACCTGCCTCCCAGCCGCGGCAGGAAACTGGCTTGTGCACAGCTGCATCCTCAGGGCCCAAGCAAGGCGTAGTGCTTGGAGGACTAAGAGAGGCTGTGGCCTGTGGCTCGGGGCTGGGTCTGAGAGGAGGCGACATGGGCACTCTGCCGATGTGGAGCATGGGCTGGAGGGCTAAAGGTCAAGAGCTTCAGGAGAAGCAGAAGTCAGATGCAGGACATACAGGTTGGGATCAGCACCACTGGCGACAGACTGGTAGGAAGCACAAGGGAGTGAGGGGCCAGGATGACCCGGGAATGAAGGTTCTTTCCTTAAAGGCCCAGGGCTACTCCTCATCCTCCACACTGAAACAGGAGTGCTACTCTGAGCAGCAGCCAGCAGGCCGTCTTCCCTCCCTGCAACACAAGCTCTGCTATAAACCTGCTATTTCTAAGGTAAAGGGAGACTCTTGACAGACAGCAGGGGACAGAACCAGCATTTACTGAGCACATGCTATGTGCCAGGCCTGCTATGGTCACTACACTTGTGGGTTTCCTCTTCCTTGGGCAATAATCTATCAAGTGACGGATGTACGATGCCTCGTAGCTGAGCAAAGAGCAGACCTCCTGGGCTCGAATGCCGGTTCTGCCACTCTCTGCTTTTGTGATCTTGAGCAAATAAGTTCACTACTCTGAATTTTAGGGTCTTACCCCCACCCAACAGTGAAGATATTGATGATCCGTAACCCACTGGACTGCATGGGCTTAAAGGTCTGATCACATTTGCAGTAGGAGTTCGATCCACATTACCTATGTTTACGGCCCACAAATGAGGAGCAGCACATGGTCACGCACGGGAGCTGGGACTCAGACCGGATCTCTGGGCTGCCGCAGGGAGAGTCCTCTCTCTTTTCCCTCCACCGTTGCTTCCTGCCATTGCTACCGGAAGTCGTCACTCTGCTACTTCCTGTCCCGACGGAGCTCTGTGCATCCCGTGAGCTGGCTGCCTGAGGGCAGGAAGGGGCATTGAGAGCAGCAACTTTGATCCTTGGCCAGGTGATGGGAATACTCACAGAGCACCTACTGCTTGCAAAGCTTTGCGCCAGGTCCCATGGGCCTGTGTCCTTGCCCCCAAGGAACCAGGAATTGGCTTGGGAGTACGAGACACACAGATACGAGCCCATGAATTGCCGATCAGTGCCCACCAGAGAAATTCACAGCTATTGTATTTCTTCTTGTTGTAAACTTAGCCCTAACTATGAAAACCACTGTCCAACCAAAGGCCCACATTGGGATGAAGAGGAGCAGCCCAGGCAGTGTCCCAACTTGGCAGCAGGCCACGTGAAAAAGACCCAGGGGTTTTAGGTAACCCCAGAGCTTCCAATGAGGACCTGCAGCTGCGGCTGCCTCCAAAGTAACTGTGATCAGAGCTGGAGGTGTGGTGTTCAGGTCAGCAGAGGTGACAGGCACAGGGCTTGGGTTTCATTTGGAAAAGTACCAGCCCTGGGTGCCACATTTCACTGGGGATGTGGACCAAGAATGTCACCCAAGGGTTGAGCGTTCAGGGAAACATGGCCTTTGAAGTATCATCCTCTGATATGTGACCTGGGATGGGACAGGGGTCAGAGAGGGTGGCTGGGTGCGGGTGCCATCTTCAGATACCTGTCCTGGGTCTCTTGGCCTCAGACCAGCAACCCAGAGCCAGCTCCTCCACCTGACGGAGTGGGGCCACCTTAGCAGGTGCACTTCCTTGACCCAACTTGTCCCTGCCTGAAAGGTGACAATAATCACTCCCTGGGGGATTGTAAAGATCAAATGACACAGCAGAGCTGCACATGTGGTGGTGTCTGGTGAAGTTTGTCTCCTTTGTCCCCCAAGTTATTGAAGTTCTACACTGAAAGCGGGGAGATTGTCCCTGGGCAGAGGCACGGGAGGACTTGGGTACCCACTGCACACGTGCAGAGGGCAGAGTCCTGACACAGCAGCCCCATAAGACTCAAAGTGTGCAGCAGGAGGCTCTGCAGAGGGGGTTCAAGGAGCCCGGAGCGTGAGATCAGTTCTCAGGAATGGGTGGCTCAGAGTGGGGGCACAGCAAGCTTCCCTGGAGACTGCTTCTCCCAGCTCCACGGCTGCTTCAGGACCCAGGGGTCCGCCCCCCACCCCCCAGCCATCCACTGACTCCACCGAAACAGCCATCTCCAGGGGCTGGGTTCGAGTCCCCCAGAAGCTGACCTTGAGACAAGGTCATGAGAGTCTGTAGTCTAATTGAGAGGTGATTCCAGCAGGACAGGACTCGGGGGCAGGGGCAGAGGGAGACCGGAAGGGATAAACACTGACCAAGTGTGGCCAGCGGGCAGGTGGCCAAGCGTGGCTAAGCTCAGTCCCTCTATTCTGGGGGCAGATGTGTTTTGACGTTCTTGTTTTTTAAAATATATTTATTATTCATGCCCTACTAATTTTACAAAACACGGGTTTTCAATGTGGCACTTTTCATCCATGCTTATGACATATTTTGATCGTATCCATCCCCGTTTCCCTCTCCCTTCCTCATTCTCTTCCTCTTGTCTCATAAGAGTCACCCTTCTACTTTCAGGACATCTTCTTTGATTAGATTCCAGATATTCAGGGACAAATGAAATTTGTGGTTTTCTGAATCTGGCTTATTTCAGTTAGCATGATCACAAGTTCTATCCATTTTCTTGCAAGTGACATAATTTCCCTTTTTAAATTTTTTTTTATTATTTTGAAGGTAGTAAAATACAACAGAACAAGACAGAGCAAAGCCAATTAGGACAGTGTAGTGAAATTGGTACAGAACTTCGCAGCAGGTTACCAGGATAACAGTAATAGGCACCATAGTATACCTCATTATCTTCACAATAGTTGTCCTTTCAATCAGGTATAGCAAAATCAAACCAAATACAGGACATTCTAGAACTTATCAAAACAGAATATTGAATAGAGCAATACCATTAATCAGAACAAAGCAAAACAGTGATAACAACATTTGCCTTCAAAGAAATGGTAGAAGGAAATCCCCCTTGTTTGCTATATTGCATATGGTCATCTACCCAAGAGATGCTCAGATCTCTGGCTCCCACTTGCTAACAGGGGTGGGAGGATGGGATGAGATGTTTGATTCTCAGCCCAAGTGCCTGTAGGCTCACAGCTGCTTACCAGGGCAGTGAGCTGGTTGCTTGGTTTCCCAGCACCCTAAGTTCCAACATGGTGCATATCTCAGGAGACACTGATGGTTCTCACACTGGGGCGACCGCAGCTTGCCAGGCCACAGCCACTTACCAGGGTGGTTTTTTTTTTGTTTGTTTTTGTTTTTGTTTTTGGTCTTTTTGAGACAGGGTCTCCCTATGCAGTTCTTGAGCTGACTTTGTAGCCCAGGCTGGTCCTGAACTTGCAATGATCCTCCTGCCTCAGCCTCCTGAGTGCTGGGATTACAGGAGTGCACCATCGCACCCAGTTCTTTCATTCTTACTCATAGCCGAATGATACTCCATCATGCACAGACAGCCCATTTTCTCTATCCATCTGTGTTTTGATGGGCACCTAGGCTGGTTCCCTCTCTGGGCTCTTGTGGATTGTGCCATAGTAAATATGGCTACGCATATTATGCATGTGCCATGATAACATGGCTGTGTAATGTAACAAACACGGGTATGTCGGTCTATAGTATGCTGACTTTAATTCCTTCAGATATATACTAAGGTATACCTGGGTCACAAGGTAGCTCTTTTTTTAGTATTGTGAGAAACCTTCATACTGATTTCCAGAGGGATTTTCTAATTTACATCTCCACCAGCTGTGTAGAAGTGTCCCTTTTGCCCCACATCCTCACTAGCATTCATTGCTGGGTTTTTGTTTGTTTGTTTTTTATATTCTTCATGATAGCCATTTTGACTGGAGTGAGATGCAATCTCAGTATAGTTTTGATTTGCATTTCTCTAATGGCTAAAAACGTTGAACACTTTTTCACCATGTGCCCTTTTTTAAGAAATGCCTATTCAATTTGTTTGTTCATTGATTGGTGGGGCTATTTGTATTCTTGGTGTGACATTTTTTGAGGTTTTTTGTTTTGTTTTGTTTTTTGGTACCAGGGATTGAACTCATGACCTCACATTTGCCAAGCAGGCACTTACGCCACTGAGCTAAACCCCCAGCCCTTGAGTTCTTTATGTATGCCAGATATGAACCCTCTGGTAAAGACTTCTCCCATTCTGTAGGCTGTCTCTGCATTGTGTTCCTTGTTTCCCTTACTCTGAAGAAACTTCCTAATTTTCTGTAGCCCCATTTGTTGATTCTTGCTGCTCTTCCTTGCACTATTGGGGTCCTATCAGGAACTCTTTGCACATACCTCTGTTTTCTTCTAGAAGTTTCAAAGTTTTGGGACTTAGACCTAGATCTTTGACCCATTTTGAACTTATTTTTGTGCAGGATGAGAGGTAGGACTCTATTTCAGTCTTCTACCTATGGATACCTAGCTTCCCCAGCACTTTTCACCAAAGAAGCTGTCTTTTCTCTGGAGTATGTTCTTGGCCTCTTTTATCAATGGCTGTCATTGAGTTCTGCATTCTATCATTGGTCTATCTGTCCTTTTTTGTGCCAGTACCATACTGGCGTTGTTCCTATGATTTAAACTGTAATCTGTAATAGACCTTAAAATCATTATTGGGATTCACCCTTGCTGTGTTTGCTTAGGATTGTCTTGGCTACCTTTTGGCTCTCTTGTATTTCCATGGGGATTTTAGAATATTGTAGTTGTTCTGTGAAGGATGTCATGGATGTTTTGATGGGAACTGCATTGGATTTACAGATTTTGCTCAGCAATACAATTGTCCTAACAGTATTCATTCTGTGACGTTCAGTCCCTCGTGACCCTCCTACATTAGACTTCCCAGTTACCAGATTTCTGAACCATCTCAGGGTGTCATACACCTACATTTTTGTACACTTACAAGAGTGGGTTCATTCAAGTTTTTTTCTTACAAAACTCCTGTTTATACACCAAAATCCAGCACAGATGTAGCTTCCTCCACGAGGCCTTTTTCAGCTCTCTTTCTCCTCGTGGAGTTATTGAGTTTAACCTCACACAATCTTGACTCTTCAATTAAGTTCCCACTGCTGCCCCTGCTCAACGCTGAGCTCCCTGAAGACTGGAGGAGTTTCTTCTTTGCTTTTGAATTGAAGCAAATACAAATTTGTTTCAGCCCCAACATTCTACATTATGCAACTGTTTTTCCCCCAAATGAGCCCTTCTCTATAAAGAAGGAAAAAGACAATTATTTTTCTTCTGTTGTTCGTTCCTATTAGCTCACTCAAGATAAATAAGAATTAACAAACTCTCATTTGTCTTATGGATTTAATAATTCAAAATTGTATCTGTCTTGGCCAAGATTGCTAACCTGGCTCACAATATGTACAGTTTACCCAGGAGAAGTTAGGACCCAGCGTTTCTGTCACTAAATTCAACACACAAGCAAGTACCACACTCACACCCACCCATGCTTTTGCACAAACTCCAGCCCGCAGAGCTGGGGAAGGAAAATAGAACAAAAGTAAGAACTTCGACGGTCCCTAAAGTCCCAGCCCGCTCAAAACACAGCTCAACAAAGAGTTCCAGGCTGTCCCAGCCACAGCTGATCCCAGAAAAGATGACAGCAAGATGCAAATTGTACTCAAAGCCTCGTTCCTTTCAAAGAAACCTTCTGTCGGGCTCTGGGAGCCCATGCCTGGCTGGAGACAGTGCTGTTCATCTGGCACCTCAATCCCACAGTGCTTCCCCATGCCGTGATTTCCTGGGCAGGGATGAAGCCCCTTTCTCCTGCTGCCTGACACTCTGCACAGCCTGACCGCTGTCCACCCCATCCAGGGCTAAGAGAAGAGGCCGCTCAGCAGAGAAGCCAGCACTCAGGACTGTCACATACAGGGTCCTGGGTAACCTACAAAGCAGGATTTTGCTTCAAAATCACAGGTGGCAGACTGAGACCTGGAGGGCGTAGGTCAATCCCAAGGCAAGAAGAGAACGGACGAAGAGAGAAGTCCTTCTTCTCCAGAGCCCGGTACGGACAGATGTGAGGCGCACAGCTGCTCCAGTGTCCTTTGAGGAGACAGTGCTGAGGTGTAGGGAGGAGGTTCCAAGAGACCATTGGTGGCACCTGGGCTGGCCCAGAAACCAAGCAGGATCAGAGGGGAAGAGTAAGGCCAGCAAGGATTGGCATCTCTTGTCCACGTGCAAAGCCCTGTGAATTCTTAGGTATTCATCCCCTTGCACCCTCACAGCAGCCCCTCAGGCCAAGTGTTATGCTTCCCAAGTCACAGAGGGAACAGGGGACACTCAGACAAGCTAAGTCACCATCTATGACTGTGCCCATGGAGTTGAACTTTCACCCCTGGCATGAATGAGAAGCTGTCTCCTGCAAGAGCCATGATTTTCCCTCTCCAAACAGCAGGGCCACTCTCCAGTCCGACACGGAAGCCCCAGCGCTTGGAGGCAAGAGTGACTCCTCTGCCTGAGGCCCACATGCAGAACCCAGGGCCCCCTCCCTGTCCTCAGGGCTGCTGAGGCTTCTCTGTGGCCACCAGGACCCCACATCATCCACCTTCAAGCAGAAAGAAGACAGGTGACAGCAGGGTCAGGACAAGGCTGCACCTGCTGGGACTGGACCACTCCTGACACTGTCCCCGAATGCTCTGAAAGCAGGGTCAGCCCCTGGGAGGGAGAGACCACCCCACCCCCGTTTTCCCACTGGGCCCCACCAAGTGGGCTGCATAGGAAACACTCCCATCTCTGGGCCTCGGGTCTAATCATACTGAGCAGCCCCCAGCCTCGGCACAGAGGAAATCGGGGTGGGGGAGGCTGTGCAAGAGCCCCCCGCCCTATGTGCACCTCTGGAAAGGAGTCCAAGGTCTCCTTTCTCAGCTGTCTTCACTCCACCTTTGAACAGGGGACAACAGGGAGGCCGAGGAGGTGCTATACAGAGACACAGGTTGACTCTGGAAAAGAGAAACAGCAAACACAGGTGGCACTGGTCCTCTGCTGCCCCTGGACCAGGGATAGCCCTGCAGACAAAGGCTGCAGGTGTTAGGACACCTGGGTTCTGGGACACAGGCCCTCGGCCATCTTCCCGCTCTGGCTTAAGGTCCTGTGGCCAGGGCTGGTGGCCATGGCACAGAGAGCAGCAGGGGCTGCAGTGCCTTCTCAAAGCTATGAACACATTCTCTCTCTCCCTCCCTCTCCCTCCTTGCAAGGGACCAAAGGGGACCCTGGCTATGACCCTTCTGAACTCAAACAGTGCCCAGACAGCACAGCCTGTCCCAGGGGAGCCCCTGGCCTGTGTGCCCTGCTTCCTGCCCTACCCAGTGCCCTCCCACAGGGCTTGCAGACATCAGGAATGCACAGGCCAAGCCCTGGTGGCACAGAGGAGGCAGTGGAGCCAGGGACAGAGTTATAAATGGGTACATCTGATGGAGAAGGTCACCAACCGGAGCCAAATATGCCAGAAATTCTACAAGAGAGGCAAATTAAACGCTCTGCTCTGCAGCATCTCCCCACCTCTCTCCACTGGGGCAGAGAATGGGAGTGGGCCCCAGGCCAGGGACACCAGCCAGCAGCCAAAGAGGCCCTTGGGCTGATGGGGCAGCTTGTCCTTCCTAAGGAGGCTGGCCGGCCCCAGCGCCCAGCAGAGCTGCAGAGTAGGGCCTGGCCAGGCCTGGGGGGGCCCTGATAGCCCTCTCTCCTCTCTCTCTGCTCCCCAGCACTGCGAGCGTGGAATCTAGAAGATTTCAGCAGGGGGAAATTGCTGCCCCCTTTTCCACAGGACACCTGGCAATGTCCAGAGACCTCTCTGGCTGTCTCCAGACCAGCAGTGGGTGCTCTGGGCTCAGGGGGGCAAGGCCAGGAATGCAGCTGAACACCCTGCAATGCACAGGACGGCCGGAAACTCTGCATCCCCACCATTAGCTCCACCGTGGCCCTCTCCGGGCCTGCACCTCCAGACACTGCCTCCTCCATTTATTTCCACCAGCCCTGCCGAGGCAGCCCAAGCACACAAGCACTCATAGCTACGCAAATAGCAACTCCTTATTTGCTGTGTTTGCTATGCTAATATTGACTCTGCGGCCTAACACTGGTGTTATTGAGCCAGGGTTCTTCTCAGTGCTGTTTGAGCAGCATTAGAACAGCCTGTGATAATGCAGCAGAGCAGGAAGTTGTGTGTCCTCCTCCTCCTCCTCCTCCTCCTCCTCCTCCTCTTCCTCCTCCTCCTTTTCCTCACCCACACAACCCCTGCACCCCCTCTGTGGGATGCACTTGGGAGGAAGGGAGAGCTGTGTGTTCCTGCACTCCACAGACCTGAATCTGCTCTTCTGCTGAGCAAATAGCTGAGGTAACACAGGGAGCGCTCTCACCACCTAAGTCAACACTCCAGGGACAGAGAAAGGTTACTAGGGAGGCTGCCCTTTGGGGTGCGGCTGGTGGAAAATGATGGAGAGGGCACCCCAGGCCATCAGCTGAACCCTGCAGCTGGGGCGTGCAGAGACAGGCATAGTGGTGCATGCCCGTAATCCCAGCACTCTGGGAGGCGGTGGCAGGGGGATCGAAAATTCAAGCCCAACTGGGCAACTTCATGACTTACAACCCTTTCAGTATCCAGGCAGAGAGCTTAGAGGTCCAGAAACTAAGCGTTGCAGGAGGTGGACTCAAGGATCCCAGGGGGTTCTAATGAGAGTCGTGAGCACAGCCATCTGCTAAGGCAGTGCACAGCCTGCCCTACCGCACCTGGCCACCTGCAGTGAGACAATCCCTGGCGCTCAGAGAAGGAGCATCTGTGCCGAGGAACCGGGGCTGCTCTAGCTGCCTGCAAGGAGAGTGCGTGCAGGCTTGGCTGTGCGTTTGGACCTGCGCCCGTGGCCTGTCTCTAGGTCAATACTAAACAAGTTGCCAGAATCATCCAGGGTGCCTTTCTAAAAATTAACTCTGGCCAGCCTCACAGCCTGGGAGCACCAAAATGGTCATTTGCTAAGATTGGCCATTAACATTTTCGACTAACTGTGCTCTCCAAAGACCTGGAAAATGAAGGGGAAATGCCTCAGAAATCAGCTATTATGTGGGCGCTGTGACAACCTGCACTCTAAGTTTCCAAGTGCTTTGCTTTTAAAAATACATGGTGGGCACCTCCTACATGTGGGCAAGTTCTGCCCGGCAACCAAGCCATCCCAGGTTTCCCTCAGCAGACGTGGTCACCTGGGGTCCAGCCTGGTCAATGCCTGCTCCTCTGAGAAATGTCCTCACCATGGCCAGAGGTAGAGGCCTAACTGCGGAGAGTCACCTCATTGGTTGGCTGCTGGCCAATCAGATTCTTTCAATGTAGACTCACCCGTCGGGTCCATCACCTGGGAGGTCAAGTTCAGGTTAAGGTGGATGTTTTTGGACCTAGAAAAAGCGGAACAGAGAAATGGAGGCTGCGGAGGAAAGAGAGGCGCCTGCCAAGAGAGGCTAAAGACCCAGAGGAGGGGCTGGGAGCTCAGGCAGACAGCCACGAGGGTCACTGACACCCTTCCGGGAGGCCTACCTCGGACCTCTCTGGGGCACTGCGTCTCCTCGCTGCCTTGGCTCGGTGCTATTATACTTAACCTTCCCACAGATCCATCACCCGTAAGAAGCTAAGTAATGAGTATGAAGTTTATAATTCTGCTCCTTGCAACCAGATAATCACTGACCAAGGGGCCTCAGAAGGCACTGCCCGTTTTCCAGTCTGCCCTTGTCCAATGCCCAATGTCCCCTTGCTCACTCTTAGGTCTAACCCAGCTGCTTCCCTCCCTGGTATTCCTGCCTCACATCTCCAGGGCAGACTCTCTGTGTCTTGGGTCACAGAGGCCACCCGCATGCCCCAGTGACCAGTGGAGGGGTAACTGTGTAACCAAGACACCACACACCACTCAACACTGTTTACTCAGCCTATTTCAATGGAGCCTGTTTGCTTATCAGTCAATAATTAGTCATTCGACAAACATCCACCAAGCTGCAGCCCAAACCCAACCCAGATAGGTTTAAAATTAAAAAAATAAAATAAAATAAACAACTCTGGAAAGGCACAGAGCAAACAGGAGCCTACTTTCCTGCTTTGCTTCCACACCTGAGGGGCACTGTGATATGCCATCAGCCCTGATAAGGCAACAGACATCGGCTATATCAAACCAGACCTCAAAGAGAGCTGGCAACAGGGCCCGCCTCCCACTCCTCTTTCTGTGGCGACTGTCAGCAATTTGTTGCCCACTGAGGAACGAAGGTGTCTCAAAGAAACAGCTCTGTCCCATAAGCTCTGCTATTGTCCTACCTCTCAATTTCAGTACTAGGATTAGAGCAAGGAGCTCACAGCTACCGCATGATAAGATCAAACTCGAAAGACATTTACCATCCCCCCCCCCCACCCTCAGCACAATCAACAGTCCGGGGTGGACTTTCTATTTGCATATTCCCTTCCCTGGTCAGTACTGTCACCTAGACTGGACCAGGCCATCCAGGTCCAGTTGTAATTCGCTGTCTCAGTCTCCAGGATGTTTTCTCACACGTAAGCAATGTCCCCAGGCTCCAGTCCCAGCCCTGACCTCCAGCCCCACCTGAACCTCTGCCCAGGAAAGACCACCTGCAGTGCCCGCTTGTCCCTCTCTACCTCTCCAGCTCCGCTTTGACGCAGAGCTGAAGAGTGGTGGCTCACAGGTGCCCACAGAGCCCAGTGACAAGCCAGGCAGGCCCTTCTGGGGGCTCAGATGCCCTGGGTGACACATTGCCACCTCTGCCTGTCGCTCTGGCCACGCTCCTCATGCCTCACTGGCACTTCCAGCCACCTCCACTCCCAGCCCAGGGACCCCCCCATGTGCCCCAAAGTGCTCCGGCTCAGCCAGGCTGAAGCTCTCTTTTCCATCCACAAACACTCAGCCCCCAACACAGAACCCAGTGCAGATCTGGAGAAGCAATGAATGCAGAAGCTGGTGCTCAGCAGGTGGACAGGACACCATCAGGGTCCAGGGCTCCTCTTTCTGCACCAGCTCCCCTTCATCCATGGCTCCCCACAACCCTCATCAACACCGGGGTTGGGTTCAGCCTCCTGCACTCAGGCCAGTACCCTGTGACCTGAGCACACTCGGGCCTGCCGCAGGGCTTGCTAGTGCTGCCCCCCTCCTGTCCTGACTCCAGCCCTGCTCCAGTCTCAGGGCCACTTCCTTCACCTCCTTTGCTTAGGATGGGTAAGGAGACTGCTGCATCCCAGCCAGCACGAAGGTCAGAGCAAACCCCTGCCCTCAAGATGCCACTGTGCTGTGAGGCCCAGAAATGGAAATAAAAACAGCCAACCCCTCACTAACCAAGGGTTCCTCATGCACAAATACAACCAACCACGGATGGAAACATTTGAAAATAGAATTGCACCTGTAGTGACAACTATATAATTCCCTGTCATTATTCCCTAAACAGTATACAATGACAACATCCTGGCATTTGCACGGTGGCCAAACTGGTTAAAAGCATCATGGAAGGTGTGTGCAGGTGGTGTGCAAATGCTACACAACTTAATGTGAGGGTCTTGAGTGTTCACAGATTCTGGGACCTTCCAGGGACCCTGGAACCAAATCCTGCAGAAGCTGAAGGCCAGCTGTGCAATGCTGTGAGCCACAGAGTGGAAGGCTGGGGCCCCTAGAACAGAGCATAAGTGGCATCTCCTGTCATTCACAGGGGTGATTTACTTGCATGAGGCCTCAGGCCTCTCCATGGCCTGTAGCAGCTTTAGGGCAGATTTAGAGTAATCATTCCCATCCTCCTGTCTCAGCCTACAGAGGTGACTCTGCTTCCCAGGACACAGGCCCTGGGAATCCGGGGATATGAAACCTCCTCCATCCGGGGGAGAGGGAGGGGCACTGTCAAGCACAAGACAGCTAGAAACTGGGGAAGAAATACTACTGTGCCTTAAAGTCAGAGTAGGAGAGCTCAGCCACTCTAATGTCCCACTTCCACATGGCGATGGCCAGTTCTTGTGAACTGTGTGCACAGGCCCGGGGCACATCCTGGTGGATGTCACACGCTTCACTCCCCAAGTGTTGGCAGAACTTCAAATCCTCTGTTCAGACCTGCTCAGCTTACCCTGGGGAAACTAAGGGTAGCGAAAAGTAGCATGACTGGGGCTCCCTCCCCTTTCAGGTCCCCTCACCCCACACTGACTTCTTTTTAGCTCCTTTGATCAAATAACCCCACTTCTGAGACTCAAAGGGTAAAATCGTGCACACAGAGCAAGCAGTGAGTACCAAGCAGTTCTGCAGAGCAGCATCCGAACTCAAAGCACAGTTGGGGACGGAGCAGGCCAGCAGTGCTTCTGTGTGGAGAAACGATAGTTCAGTCCAGCTTTTAATAAAAGGGGAGCTCGCGCTGTGATCTGGGCTGGGCTGGGCTGCAAACGCTCACACGAACCTCACTGCATGGGGGAAAAGCACCTGCATGGAATCAGGACTCAAAGGAGAAGGTGGTTTCTTTTTCAGTGTCTTTGCCTCTCACCAATTTTAAATTCTATTATAAAATGATAATATTGAGGCATCGACTTCCTGGGAGACAAAGGTCCTCGTTTCAGCAGCTGCAGGTGCTTCTCACAGCTGTGACAGAATCACTGCCAGGTTCGCCCTCCCCACAGGGCCCTGCCAGACACCAAGGCCTCACCGGGATTCATTCATTCATTCAAAAATAGCCGCTCAGTACCTCCCGGCAGTGATGAGGGCAGGTGCCCTTGGCGGCTCAGGGTGTGGGGTCAACAAGGCACAAAAGCACCCAGGCTAGTGACAGACGCTGAGACCACTCTGCGTGGTGTCACCACCAGCTACGCTAAGAGTGACAGAGAATTTTGGTTGGGACTTAATTGGGCCAACACCTACAGGAATCCAGCTATGACAGGGAAAGCAAATGAAGACTTTTATCCTTTTCAGACATCAACTCTAGAGGTGAGCAGCCCAGGCGCTAGAAGGATGGTTTCCACAAAGTCAACAGGGCCCAGACTTTTGCTATACTTCTGCTCAGGACGCCTAATACACAGGCCCATAATAGATGCTGGAGCTCCAACCATCACATCTGTGTTCCAGGCAGATAAAGAGGAAAGATGCAAAAACAAAATGTAGAAAACTAAAGCATAAATGCTTCAATTTCATGGAAAAGTTTACCAGCAACTTCCTAGTTACCAGGAAGGCTGTGTGTGGTCTTTTCACTGTGTGGGATCCAGTAAAACAAGGGGATAGAGACAAATTTCAAGTACGGGACACCACCAGCAGGGCCATGGAGGGGCTCTGAAGCAGAGCTGGAGTCCTAGCCCCAGTCTGCCACCACAGACACACATGTCCCTGGAGCCTCCGGGCTGTAAAGTGAGCGCTCTGCACTCAGACGCTGTGAAACATTGTCAAGGCCTCAGGCAGTGAGTCTGGGACACAGGACGACCACAGCTGCTCCTCCAGGGCCACAGGAAGAGGGACAGAGGAAACCCACGCCATCTGCAAGCTCCGGGGGAACCGAGCTGGCACAGAAACCAAGCCAGGCTGGAGGGGTCAGAGTTCGCATCTGTACTAGGTCAGTCAGGCACTGTGACCAGGACACACCCGACCTAGGTGACCCTGGGACTTCGGGCCATCAGGTTTCTCTGCAGGAGCAGAGGGCACAGCCTCAGAGGTGGCTGAGGCCGCTACTTGGA
Source organism: Hydrochoerus hydrochaeris (assembly GCA_004027455.1). Taxonomy (NCBI): domain Eukaryota; kingdom Metazoa; phylum Chordata; class Mammalia; order Rodentia; family Hydrochaeridae; genus Hydrochoerus; species Hydrochoerus hydrochaeris. Next base: position 6,791 of record PVLA01011834.1, on the reverse strand, counting down.
CAGGATCTTTCTCTCTCTGTCTCTCTGACTCTCTCTCTCTCTCTCTCTCTCTCTCTCTCTGATGTTTCTTCAGATTCCTGGGATCGCACCCAGGACCTTCATGCTGAGCTGTATCCTGAGCTCTTTGTATTTGTTTACTTAGAGACAGAGAGTTGTGGAATTGTCCAGGCTGGGCCCCAATTTACAATCCTCCTGCCTCAGCTTCCCAGGGGGCCAGAACCATGAGTGTGTGTCACTGTGGTCAGCTGTGGACGTGACCCTCGGTGCAGTCACATGGGGCTGGGGCGGAGCAGGGGGTGGGTCTCACCTCCTGAGCACCTGCTATGTGTCCATCCCACACAGCTTCGCCTGTGCTCTCACTCCATCCGGTGGGGACTGGCTGTCCCCACGTCACCCACAGGGAGGCTGGGGCTCAGGAGGCTACGTGACCTGTCCACAGATGACTCGGAGTGGCCATCAACATGCCAGAGAGTCCCATGAGTGCCCCGGCCAGGTGCACGCCCCTTTGTGCCCTGTGTCCCTCCAGGCATGTGGCTTGGGGCAGAATGCTGGGGACACCAGAGGAGCCCTGTCACATGGCCGCCACTCTGGTGCAACACAGCTCCCTGTGCTGAGACCATTACAACCCATAATTAGTTTCCATTGCAGTGGAACAAAGGCCACTGTGGTTTTAAAATCACAGTGATGGTTTTATTTAGCTGAAGTGGCCAAAGCCCAGGTTCACCCAGTCCTGCATCAAAGAAAATGTCTGGATTTGGCCCTAAACCTCCTACGGGCTGGGCTCCTCCTGGGCTGCCCACGCCCACCTGCCCCCTCCTCCCCGGCTAATCCTGCCAGCTCACATGCTGCCAAATCCTGTCCATTAGTAAGCCAGCCGGGGATGCCGCCTCCTCCAGGAAGCCTCCCTGCTTGCTGCAGTCTTAGCCTCCACCCATCTCCCTCTGCTTCCCTGTGTGACCAGCTGGCTGGCCTCCTGGGCCATCCCAGGAAAAGACACAAACAGGTCCCATGTGCCAGGGAAAAGGGAACTAGGATAGGTGCCAGTAGGGTGAGGGAGCCAGTCCAGAGGTCCTGCCTTCCCCAGTGACATCATTGGTGACAGGGTCTCCGAGGAGCTGACACCCTTGCTCCTGACCAGCAGGGAGGGCAGGCCAGCTGTGTGGCCAACAGCAAAGCAGCAATGCCAAAGCAGGACAGAGCTGGCCTGTCAAAGGCCCCTGGGTGTCTGTGCAAAGCCAGGGCTTCAGGGACACTGAGGGGCATGGATGAGGAACCCCCAAGTTGCCGGGGGCCAATAAGCAGCTCTCTCACCAGTTTTGCCACCTGCTGCCCCATCTCTGACCTGGGAAGAGCTTCCTGCTGCCCCAGCCCCGCCCCCAATACAGACACCCCCAGAACTGTTCCTGTAGGTGTCTTGTTCCACAGCTGTTGGCAGCCAACCCCATGCAAAGGTGAGAAAAAAAGAAGTCATATGCTCAAGGCAAATTCAAAACTAGGTGAAGCCTACTAAGGGGAAACGCAGTAATAAACAAGTGTCACACATTCCAAAGCTAACGAAATCGCATGGGATGAGTCTGCCGTTCGGAATTACCTGTGATGGCCAAAGGCAGGGGAGGTAGAGGTTAGTGATGCACGCAGGAAAAATGAGTGTTAGGATAACGGATTGCTCCCCATAACTGAAGAGTGTAAACTATGCATGCTGAGTGGCTACAAATTTTACAGCTCTATGAGCAGACAATGAGACAGTTCTCAACAAAGCTGCAGAATCTAAAATTTAAAAAGTAAATAAATTTTTTAAAGTTACATCTTGGAAAAAGTAAAAATTAAAAGGTACATCTTGGTATTGTCTGAAGAAGCACCTCTCAAAAATCTGTACATTAAAGTTTGTCCCTTTCTAAGGCACAGTGGCAAGGTAATGAAGCCTTTAAAAAGTGAGGCCTTGTGGGAGGAAGTGACGTCACTGAGTGTGATCCGGAAGGGATCTGTGGGACTCTGTCTCTTCCTCTCTGTCTCTCTCTGCTTCCGGGTCACCATGTGCTCCCCTCTATGATATTCTTCCTTGCCACAGACCCAGCATAACAAGACCTGCCTGCCATGCACTTAAACTTTTGAAAGCTTTTCTTCTTATAAGCTGATTTTCTTGGGTATTGGAAAGATAGCATTACTGTCCTGATTCACAGTAACAGAAAGCTAACTATCACATCTCTTTGCCTGAAATGCTTACTATCTCAGTGTCCAATGTGACTTCAAAGATAAGCAAGAATATGGGTGTGAGTCCTAGATCACAAACCCAGCTGTGCAAGAAGTATCATTTCCACCCTCTGGTTCCCCCAGGGCTAGGTCTGGAGGGCCAAGCCTCCACTCCATGAAAGAACAGCTGTCATTGCCTTCAAAGGCAGACATAGGGCCAACTCTAACAAGTAACAGAGAAGACCAAAGCTGCATATGGAGAGAAGTGCAGTTGGGACACAGGATGGAGGGATTCAGGGGTAGACGAGGTTAGGACAGGAGACTGCGGGAGTCCGGCTCAGGTTGCAAATCTAATACTTGTGCAATGTTCTGCTGCCACCAGAACTTCTCTGCAAAGCCACAGGAACAAAAATTTTAAAAATGAGTCCTCAGTCTATGGCAAATTAGTTACCCAGAGAACTGATCACTCAGCAAACTGGTTTTTAGCAAGTTGACCCAGGGTGCAAAGGCTCCCAGGAGGCGACCCTGCAGCCATGGAGTACACAGAGCCTGGTGGGTGGCAGCGCTCCTGAGGTGCCGCTGCTGCCCAAGAGCCCAGCGAGAGCCAGTGAAAGCAGCAGCCAGAAACCTGGTGGCATCCAAAGACAGCCACAGCTCAGGACCATGGGAAGCAACTCCCACATCCCATGGGGCAGCTCCAGCTGCTCACAGGCCCCGACCTGGGGCCTGCAGCAGCATTTGTACATTTCAGAATTGGTACAAAGACATCAGCTCAGCAGCAAGAGCCAGCTTGCCACAGATCACACAAGCAGAGTCAGGAGGCTGAGTCAGGCCTGCTTCCCAAGGTCCTCACGCATCTCCACAACACACCGTGCAGTGGTCCCCACTGACTCTACTTTCCGTGGGCTCTTTAGGTGGCAAAGGGCTGTCTCCTCATAGGGTCCCCTGGGAGCTTTCCCCACATCCCAGGATATGGGGCCATAGACCCAGCACAGATGTGGAAAAGAAGGCTCAGAGAGTGATGAGCAGATTCTGTAGGTGACCCTTGCTCAAAGGCTACCCTGTATCCTTCCAGGAAATAAAATAAAATAAAATAAAAACAGGGCCTCTTTCTGGACACATACGCATTTGGTTTTATAAAACTTCCTTTACTGAGTTTGCACTAACACATTCTTCTCCGTACCTTGCTGTTTTCGTTGATTTTAACAATTCATTCATTTTAAAATGAAAATGATTCATTTTCACAATTACTTCAAAGTACCACGATATATTTAGTATAGGCTGCTGGCAGCAATAATTCTTATTAATATATATTATGTGTTGCTCCTATGATGTAACTTCTCCCGCTGAGAAATATTTCAGTCGTTTATATTTTGGGGGGTTTTGTTTTGTTTTTTAATTTTATTTAAAGAGAAAAAAAAGCAAAACAGAAAAAAGGTAGAAACAATACAGAAGTTCAAAAAAAATAAACCGTAAGAAATCACTAGTTGATAAATTACATATTGTCTTCTTAGATATAGTTGTTCAATTTACAAAACCAAAGCGCACAAAATGGACATTCAAACAGTGAGGCTGCAAACAGTTCTGTTCAACGAACCAACAAAAACTTAGCAACATGGCTATCAATCCTACACCCTTAAATATACATGCAGTTCTATCCTTTAGAGCACTTGCTTTTCCTCCTTTTGCTTTTTAAGTCCATTATCTGTTTCAGCTTGTTCAGTACCTTACTGATATGTTTTGCTATTTACTTTTGCTCTTCTTGTCTTTTATTTATTTATTTATTTATTTATTTATTTATTTATTTTGAAGGTGGTAAAATACAGCAGAACAAGATGGAACAAAGCCAACCGACACAGTGTAGTGAAATTGGTACAGAACCTCACAGCAGATTACCGGGATAACAGGAATAGTATATTTTGTTTTCTTCACAATAGTTGTTCTTTCAATCAGGTACAGCAAAATCAAAGGAGATACCAAACTTATAAGAACAGAATATTGAATAGAGCAATACCATTAATCAGAACAGAGCAAAACAGTAATAAAAATATTTGCCTTCAAAGAGATGATAGAAGGAAATCTCCCTTATTTGCTATATTGCATATAGTCAAACTCACAAGAGATGCTCAGATCTCTGGCTCCCATTTGCTAAGGAGGGCGTGGAGATGGGAGATGGATGTTTGAATCACAGCCCACGAGCCAGAAGGCTCATAGCCACTTAACAGAGCGGCAAGCTGGCTGCTTGTTTTCTCAGCGCCCCAAGTTCCAAAATGGTGTGGATCTCGGGAGACACTGATGGTTCTTGGCCTGGAGCGGCCGCGGCTTACCCAGCCATAGCCACTTACCAGGGCAGTGAGCTGGCTCCTTTTTTCCCAGCACCCCAATGTTTTTATTTTTTGTATTGCATTCACCTCTCTGTAACATTCCCAAAGAATGTATCCCAGCCACTGTGAATTGCTCCATTTGCCAATATTGATACAACGCATGACCTTGCCCACATGATATAATAAAATATAACTGACGGTTTAAGTTACTCCAAGTTTCTCTTTCCTAGGTCACACTCTCCCTTTCTTAGACCCCATCACTTCCTCCTCCTGACCACCAGCCCCAGCCCTGGAAAGGTGGCTTTTCTGGTCGTTGTCTCTTAGGTTTGAGCATCAGTAATGGGAGATCCCACCCGAGATGAAGGTTGAGCATGGGCAGGTCCTCCCCGGCTGGGTCCCATCCCCTTCTATGGATCAAGGGTCTGGCATTCATGTTCAGCCTCAGCCAATTTACAAATGGCAGCAGGTAATGGGCCTTGAAGTCACTGATGAGTAGATAAACTTCAAAGTTTAATCCATGCAACCCAATGGTCCCTGTACCTCCTTAATCTCCTGCTCAACTCTGCACATCTGTACAGATTCGAGCTGATAAATGGGGTGCACCTGGGCAGGCTCTGCGTCTGAGCCAGGCCCGCCTCGCCCCCCACCCGTGCTGCAGAGGGCTGGTGGGACCACCAACGCAGCCCGCTGCCTTCAAGAGGCGCCGTCCAGCCAAGCACAATCCGCTAGCTTTTCCAGACAGACCACATGCTCTGCAAGGCTTCCCTCTACTCTGATGCCTTGTGATTATGAGATCCAGAGTCCTTTTGGTGACAATCCCCATGACATGTTACGAATGGAGGTATGACAAGAAGGCAGCAAATCCTCACCAGCAAACCACTTGGCAGACATCCAGGCCTCAGGGAGGATAAGCCAGGAGCACATTTCCATGGCTGTCCCTCTGAGCCGTCAGCTACAGGAAATGCCAGAGGGACCTTCAAAACAAGAGAAGAGCGGGGACCAGCCCAAGAAGGTGCCTAGCATGAGGTGGCAGCATGGACCCACAGACACCCGCTGGCTGAGAGCCAGAGGCCCAGAAACCAACTGAGGTCCTGTGCCCCTCATTAAGCCAGACTTGGGACAGCTCAGAGGACACAGGCCACAAGAAAGCAGCCCAAGGCCTCCCAGGAGCCACGGTCCAGCGGGAACAGAATCCGGAGTCCAGACACCATCAGGACAGAAGGGCGATGTCAGGGCAAACTAAGGCATTGAGTGAGAGACAGGTCAACTGTCAAATCCCTGAAATGGCAAATGCAATGACAGCGGGTCCAGACTGCAAGCCAGCCCCTGTCCCCTTCCCCAGCCTGACTCGGAAGGGACAGGTCCCACAGGTCCTCCACATTCTAGGAGTCAGAAACACATGGACTTTTCCTGGGTGTTTTTTGTTTGTCTGTTTTTCTTCTTGCGCTGTTCCGAGAGTTGTGCCTAGGGCTTTCACACTGAGCTATACCCCAACCCTGTTTTATTTTTTATTTCGAGAAAGGTCTGGCTAAGTTGGTAAGTTGTCCAGGCCAGGCCTGCGAGCCTTGGCCTCCCAGAGTGCTGGGATTTCGGGGTGCCACCACCACGCCTGGCTTGCACTATTTCTCTTTATTACCTACTGTGTTCCCATTCTCTGACTAGTGAGCAAGGGGCCTAGAGCGTTCATGACAGGGGGATCTGGAGGGCTGGCTCCCACCCCCGTCCAGGCTCCCACCACAGGACCGGGACAGGGGGAGCTGGCGGGGACACTTTGAAGGCTGAGTTCCCAGGGCCATCAGAGAGGGAGAAAGGCCAGGACAGATGCCAGCGTGTCTGGGGGAGGGGCCCGGGGAGGTCCACAGAGAAACAGGGAGAGGAGGAGAGGGAGGAAGCGCAGGAGGAGGAGGAAAGCCCCGCACAGCTCCCACTGTGTCTTCGCCAGCCGCACCGCAGAAGGGGAAGTTGAGGCTCATGGCGGTGAGCACCGTGTCTGAGTTTACCCTCCAAGAAGAGCTCAGCTCGTTCATGGTCAGGGCCACTGAGCTGTCCCTGATGGTGGCTGTCACTGCCCTGTGATGTCCTCACATGTGGGTCCCGGGATAACGACCTCTGCCCACGCAGTAACCCGTGTGCTGCTGCTGCTGCTGCTGCAGATGCAGGTGGATGGGCCTCTGGGATGCAGAGAACAGAGCCGAAAGCAGCTCCTCTCCCCTCACCAGCCTCCTGGGAGCACTAAGTCCTCTCCTCTCCTCTCCTTTCCTCTCCCCTCCCCTCCCC